>QEQW01000694.1:0-13635 GCA_004016085.1 Claviceps quebecensis
AACAAAGGCAAAAAAAAAAAAAAAAAAGGAACAGCGTCAGCAGGTTACTCACCATCATCGTCATGCCTCTTCGCCGGCTTATCCCCCTTGATCCGCCCAACCAGCTTATCTCCCAACGATGAAATACTCGCCGCAAAGGCCTCATAATTCCGGGCAGTCCAATTCGCGCCCCTCGCACCGGGAACGGCATCTTTGCCCTGAAACGCAAGGTACAGCACATCGTTGCCGTCGTATCCAATATCTCCCCTTATGGACTTTCCATAGCAGGCCGTGGCGAGGGAGATGGAGGCTTCACCGACCATGGCTTGGGGGTCATCGTCGCCGTGTTCGTCGCCCCATATGCCGTATACCTGTGCGGTTGTAACTTGTGGCTGAGCTTCTGGCTCTTCACTCCTGCAAGGTTTCCAAAACAACGCTTGACTGAAAAGAATTGACTGGTGAAAGAGACAAAGTAACAAAAAGGGAAGGCAAGCCGCAAGGGCCCGGGACGGTAGCAGGTACTGGGAGTACATGAGTCATGACCCATGGGCCATACGTACCAGCTTGTTGTTGCACACTACAGCCATTACACTCAGCGGCTCAACACCATACTTGCGCGGATCAAACGTCTTGTAGCCCTCGCGGGTGCCCTTGTTTCCAAACACGACATAGGGATGTATATTCGCGTCGAGGTCCCGCGCATCGGTGCTGTAGCTGCGCAGAACATCGGCAAAGGACGTCACGGACTGCATGTCGGTTGAGGAGCCGCAGCGGCCGTCGTCGGCGGGGCTGAGCTGGATGCCATCGCAGTCGATGTCCATGTTGGGGAGGTTTCCTTGTTTTCCCTGGATGTAGATGACCTTGTCGTCCTTGAGCCGGTCGCCGCAGTAGTCAAAATCTGTTGATTGAAGAGAATAAACAGTCAGTGATGGAAGTCTTTTTTCTTTTCTTTTCTTCTTTTCTTTTTTTTTGGGGGAATAAAAAACAAAGAGATGCAAAAAAACTCCAAGGCAGTAAGTTCAAGAGGAAAAGTCTGGATTCAACGCTCGGGTGTGACAAGTCTTGACATGACACGTTTTCGTGCGACTTACTTCCGTGGTCGCGCTGCAAGCTGTGGAAGCCCCCCGCGAGCACGTATCGGCACTTGCCCTGGTAGCGGATCCATTCGTACAAGGCCTTCACGTTAGCGGGAACGTCCCGTGCCGTGATACCCGAGGCGAGCGCGGCTGATAGCAGTAGGAGAGATGTTCTGCGAACCATTTTCGCTGTTGATCGATGGTGTTTTGCGTGTGTCGATGAAACACGCAAAGCTACGATATGTCTCGGCCGAGAGGTATATATAATATATGTACCTCCTTTATTTATGTACAGATTTGGGTTTCGTCCGAAGTGGAGAAATGTTCCAACCCGCGTGGGTTCGCGGGGAAGATCCATGTCCCTGCATGGCGCACGTGTTGCTTCAATGGCCGACCAACGCGGCACGTGCCACGTGAGGCAAATCAGGTACAGTATAACTATAATCCGGCATGGATCTGAAGGGAAAGATGTGTAGGAGGAGTCAGGACGAGATTTGGGTTCCAGACCTGTCGTCATCGTGATGTGTGAAAGTCCTTTGAGTAAGTTAGTCCTGCGCCGGCAGTCGACTCTCTCGGAGTCTCGGACGAATTGTCAATTGACAATACATCAGACTGGTTCCATGCTGTCTAGTGTCTTCTATCGGGTGTCTAGAACAAGGAAGAGAAGAGCAGAAAGTTGATGGGTTTGAGTCTCTGATGCCGTTTGCGGCCGAATCAACTGTTTCCTGCGTCTCCTCGGTCATTGCACGACAGTTCACTTTCAGACGTGTCACGTCTCTGTAACGATATCCTTTTACACATGAGTAGCTGGAAAGCAAGTTTTCGAGTGTGTGCGCCAGAGCTTCAAACTATGCACGTAAGACGTTTCAAGACACGCAAAGCGTCGCTTTCCTTAAAGCGTCGCTTTCATTATGCAAAAAAGAAAAAAAGGGAAAAAAAAAACATCACCGCTACAACTTACAAGACTCACAAGGAGAAAAGAAAGAAGAAGAGAAAAGAGCACACAAAAGCTCCGTATGATGACGTAGGTAGGCAGTTGACCCTCGCACCACATCAAAACATCAAAACATCCCACGTCCCTTATCCACACGCGCAAGCATCCGCCACGCCCGCTCTCTCAGCCAAAGTCAAAGTCGAAATTGAAGTCAAAGTCGAAGTCAAAGTCGAAGTCGAGGCCGGATTCGAGTCTCCCTTCCGCAAGCTGGTACGACCCGCCAATCGTTTAACTAGATCCATTCAAAGCAAAGTCAGCAGAATTCACAGCCAACAAAATAAAATAAAATAAAATAAAAAGACGACATCGCAAAAATTAAAAAAACTCACACTCCTTCCACCCCAGCGACACCCGTACCTCCCCCTGCGCCTCCTTCCACACCCGCGCAACCCAACACGCCACCAGCAGATCCAGATCCTTCTCCTTCAACACCGCCCGGATATCCAGCCGCGGTAATAATCCCCCGCCTCGACGACCAGCTCTCGTCTCCACAGCCACGAGCACCCCGTCGCGACTACGCCATGAGATGCGCGCGTCGGCCTTGAACCGTTCCCGGAGGGCTACATCGGCGCGGAACCAGCCCTCTGTGGCGGCGCAGGTTGTCCATCCGGTGTGTCCGCCCTGGAGGATTACCTCCCTGTAGCATTGCCTATGGGCGGCTCGGCCGTCGAGCCTGATGACGGCGGGGCGTAGGCCGCGGTGTTGTTCGCAGATGTCGTAGATGTGCTGTAGGCGGGATTTGAGAAGCATGCCGTCGTTGTCGTTGTCGTTGTCGCTGCCGTTTTGCCCGAGAGGATCAGGTAGCCGGAAGCGCCATTTTTGAATGGCGACGGCGTGGGTAGAGGAGAGGCCTTGCCGGGGGGGACTGCTGATTTGGTAGAGGAATTGTGAGGGCGGTGCGGCGGGGTAGATGGTGTGGCCGTCGAGGACGAGGGAGTCGTGGTGCGTGATGGGGAGGCGGGTGTTGATGCTGTGGGAGATGGCGTCCTCGTAGGAGGGAGGGGGGAGGTCTGCCAAGGCCATGATGAGGTGGTCACTGGTCGTGGTGCGGGAGAGAGAGAGAGAGAGAGTGACTGAGAGTCTCCTTGATAGCGACTTTGGATCTTGGCTGGCGCTGAGGTGACGAGTTTCCAATTCTTGTTCTTTGTCTTTATTTTCTCCAAGTCGTCACAGAGGATATGTATGTTTTCTTCACTACAACAGAGTAACGGACCAAGAAGAACAGAATCGGAAACAGGAAAATAGGTGCCGAAGAGGTGACCATATAATATACCCTTGTGCCCTTCACCCGACATCATACATGCCGTCCTCCATCCAGGTACGTCATTGTCAGGCCTGCCGAGTGAACAGCGCACAGCCCAAATGCGCGTGCCGTGCTGGGGCTGGCTGTGCTGCGGTGTCTTATCTGTCGGTCGTTGTCTGGGTCGTCTGTAGTGTTTGTATGTCGTGTGTCGTCGTGTCGTGTCTGGGTTTGTCTATCTTGTCTGTCCTGCCTATCTTGTCTGTCTTGTCATGTCTTTGGCTTGTCTTGTCTTGTCTTGTCTGCCCTGTCACGTCCTCGTGTCTTATCCTGTCTTATCCTGTCTTATCCTGTCTTATCCTGCCCATCCTGGCCCCACACACACAGCAACACATGCCGACAGCCGGCCCGTGCCCGTGGCCGCATCGGTGCCCATCGGCGGCAGCCGGCAGGGATTGCGCATGTAGCATTGCGTCATATCCACCCCCTACGGCCAATCATCGTGCGCCATCTGCGCCGCATACCGCCTCAGCCACCCCGCCTTTCAACTTGCACTCTACGGAGTATGATCAGGTATCCCGTTGTTTGTCGAGTGGGTGTTGAATGGATGGGATGGATTGGATGGATCGTGCCATAGGAAGAGGCTGTGCGGCGTTGGCTGTGTAAAAGCTGCGATACCTCATATATTCATAGAAGGCAGGATTGAACTACACAGGAAGTGTCTCAGCTTGTATGTACATATGTACATAGGTCCCTATCGTCCTGGGCTATCAAAATCCGTGAAAGGATCTCAGACTCAGAGTACCTACCGCCAAATCACAAAGTCCGTAATATGGGTATGTATGTATACGGAGTACTTGTCCGAAGTAGAGTAGCTATAAAAGCCACATTCAAGCATATAAACAGAGTACCATAATACATCGCAGCAAAAAACACTTCCAGCGATTGAACCGACATGTACATACTCCGTACGGATGTACATAGGTACATAATTACATACCCTTCGCGTTCTCTACCCCACAACTTCAAGGAAAACACCAAGCTTCCCCGTACAACCCCGCATGCTCGTGCCAATCAATCAGATCCAAGCGTTCATTTGAACGCGGACCGGCCCCTTTTCTTCAACTCTGTTTTAAAATTGTAGAACTGTGGGGGGATAAAGTGAGACATTGGGAAATGTCACATGTGAGACGCAGGGGGGGAGGAAATATGCATAACGGAGATGTGAAGGACTAAAGGAGCAAAAGAGGAGGCGGTAGGTTAGGTAGGTAGGTACGTGGTGGTTGAAAGTTCAGGTAGCTTTGACCAATCACGAGAGGTATTGCGTATAAGAATAGGGGGAAATAACTACGGAGTAAGGGGACGGCTTTTGCGGGAGCGTACAATGGCAGACATGCATATGCAGTGTTCGGTCCATCTGTCCATCCATCGCCAATCGAACCCATCGATCGCAGTGCCGGATGGATGGGTGGCTTGTTGCAGCGCTACCTAACGGCCAATCGCGTCCATCTCGGACGCGGGTGAAGAACGCAACAAGAGTCAACGAGTGCTGCATTTTCGTGATTCGTGACTTCACGCAGCTAACCCCTAAAGCCAAGACATGTCTTTTCTTCCCCTCGAATGAATGCGACGTGCAGTGCCGTAAAGAATAGTAAACGGAGTTCTCTGTCCCCATCACCTTTTCTCCCGACAGCGTTCCAAGTCCAGTCTGTGCCGCCAATTTTATCTTTACAGCCTCAAGTATTATTACTGGCACATCCCCAGGTATCAAACACCACATTCAACTATTGTATCGCCCTCGTCCGAGACGTCAGGACGATCCTAATTTTTGGCTCTTGTCCGCCCAGCGCAGAACCGTCTGCTGAAACTTGTCCAGCTGTGCCGCATCAGTCGCCCACGTCGTCAACAACCGCACCACTGCCCAGTCCTCATCGCACTTCTCCCATACATAAAACACAAACTCCCTTTGCAGCTCCTCCACGAGCTGAACTGGCAGCACCGCAAATACCTGATTCGTTTCCGTCTCGGCTCGAAGCGCAAATCCAGCCCCGACAATGGTTCGAGACAGCGCCTCCGCCGCGAGATTTCCTCGCCGAGCCAAGTCAAAGTAGAGCCTCCCACGAAATAGTTCCGCAAACTCGACCCCCATGATCCGGCTCTTGGCCAGCAACGACCCATGCTGCTTGACGTAAAACTCAAAGTCGCGCGCCAGCGCCGCATCTTTCACCACCACGGCCTCTCCCAGTAGCGCCCCGTTCTTGGTGCCTCCGATCCAGAAAATATCTGTCAGCTGCAGGACATCCGCGAGAGTCAAGTCATTCTTAGTCGACGTGAGAGCTGCGCCTATGCGAGCCCCATCCATGAACAGCAGCAGCCCCTTGGTCTCGCAGAGCGTCTTGATAGCCGCGAGCTCCTCCTTGGTATACACCGTGCCGACCTCCGTCGCATTGGAGATGTACACGAGGCGCGGCTTCGCCATGTGCGGAAAGTGCCAGTTATCGTCCAGGGCTTTGGAGATCGTCGCTGGCGTGAGCTTGCCATTTACAGGGGGGACATTGATGATCTTGTGGCCGCTGGCCTCCACTGCGCCAGTCTCCCGCGTGACAATATGGCCGGTGCTAGCCGCAACGACAGCTTCATGTGGTCGCAGGCACGCCGCGATGGAGATGGCGTTGGCAGAGGTTCCGCTGGGGACGAAGAAGACGCCCACGTCGTCGCCGCATCCTAGATGGACGCGAATGTTTCGCTTGGCTTCGGCTGAGTAGCGGTCGTTGCCGTAGCCAGTCTGCTGGCTGCCATTGCTGGCGATGAGGGCCTCGAGTAGAGTCGGGTGTGCTCCTTCGCTGTAGTCATCCAGAAAGCTGTACTTGGGTTTTTCGACGGCTCCGTTCATGCTTGCGTCGGGCATTACGGCGGCCTTGGTCGATCAGGAGCAGCCAGAAAACGAGGGACAAGCAACAAGCAGCAAGCAAAACAAGCAAGCAACTCGACCGGCAATGGGAAAACAGAAAAGATGAAGCTTGAAGTTGGAGGGCCTCAGAAACCCCACCTCGACTAGATCGCGCCCGCCCGGAGCCAGGGACGGGTTCCGCTCAATGCAGATATGTATGTACCTACCTACGGAGTATGTACATACATGAGGACCAGGTAGCTAGGTAGGTGACTTCAACTTGACTTGCCGTTTCTATGCGCATTCGGACAAAGATCGGCCTTCGCATGGTAGGTAGGTATGTATGTACCTAGGTGCATAACGGATTCGGGCAAAAGTGGGTTTCGCCTGCCATTCCCGGCCATTGTTTGCTCACATTGGCATGTCGTCCTCCTGCCGTTGTTCGCGGGATTTATGCTCACGAGTCGCGGGTGAGATGGCACCTGTGATCTGAGGCTGGACGTCCAGGCTTTGACCGTACAACCGCGTTCAATGCAAGAGCCGCATTGCGATCGGGTAGGCATGAAACGCTCAGGGCGGACATGCTACAAAGGGTACGAAGTGGCCAACAAGCAACCATCGTGGACCGGATAAGATCATAATAAGATTGGACTTGCTGTTGTTGATGGCGCGTGTTGTCGGTGGTTGGATATGTAACCTTGTTCGCGAGTCATACAAGGGGAAAGTGGCGATGCGGGGTCGGCAAGCATCCCTTCCTGTACCGGGGTCCGGACTCCGGAGGCTGCGATGCGCCGCCGATGTCGGCCTGGCTGGGAAGGGTGAAGGGCCTTGATGAGGAGAGGGTTGGAAGTCTGCACATCGTGTATGTTGTATTACTGGCCGTCAGACATGTCGTGATACTTGACCAAAACTTGTTGTTACCGTGAACCGTGCAAGTCATGTCCACCAAATTTGTCGTGATAAGACCACCTCGTGGCCATCATACATGTTGTGATACTGAACAAAACTTGTTGTCATCATGGACATATAGTCTGCTGTGATAGGTTTATAGATTGTGGTGGTACTAGTCACTCAGTCTGTAAGCCATGTCCATCAAATCTGTCGCGATATTGACCAGATGTTGCCATCATCAGGAAGATTGGATGTGCTTGATTGGTATGAAGACTGTGGTGATGCTGGCCACCAAGTTGTAAATAGTGGCCATCAAATATGTCGTGGTACTGGCCAAATCCTGTCATCATCATGGCCGTGAGTCCCTTTGCTCACTGCCCATCAAACATCTGCCACAATGGCATAAGTTTCTCTACTCCTTGCCGCCTGTAGACTCTGTCATATTGGCGGTCATAAATAAGTCCCTACCTATACCATCATCCATGGCATCTCTGGCATCAAGGGCATCGAATCGTCATGGTGATACCATCAACCTTTTCCTTCACGCCCAACCTGCCATGGAAATGCCCAATCTCATAACCGCCAACCCTAATAACGGCCCCTCAAAATTCCAGATCAAACATCTTCTCCCCGCGGAGCCTCTCTCCCAGCCGCGTCACAAACACCCACGCCGCCCGCGCCAGCTGATCCGACACCGACCCCACCCGCACAACCTTGAGACGCGACTGCGCCAGCACAAATCCTCCACACGAGATCTGCACAATCCGCACGCTGGGATGAAACAAGTTCAGCGCCAGATGATGATCCAGGTACCGCGCGAGCGCCTCAGTAAAGGGATGCTCATCCGGCGCCTGATTCGTCCGCCACGCCCATCCATCATCTGCGTTCCCCCCCGCTAGCCGTCGCCGTTCGCGCGGGTCGCTCTCCCAGGGCCCAGAGTGATTACTCCGATACAACGCGCCGCTTTGTTCCCCCGCGCGGAAAAATCGTCGCAGGTCTTGCGGCGAAACCGTCATGTCGATGCTACGCAGCCCAGGCTCCCTAGACGTGTCATCGTCTTCACTATCTTCGTCTTCCCCTTCCTCTGGCCCGAGTCGCTCCTGCTCTTCTGCTTCTTCATTTCCAGGCGCCGCCTTGCTAGACCGCGCCTTTTTAGCCAATGGTGCATTAAAGGCCAGCGAAATAGAAAAATCAGGGCCCTTGCCCGGCAGGCCCGCCACTTTGATCCAGTCCTCCCATACCGTGACGAGTGTTCTCGTTCCCAAGTTCAGCTTGCTCACTCGGCAGTCAAACGTTGTGGAAATCCAATCTCCAATGACGCCCTTGAGCGCCTGAGGCATTCTCAGGAGTAGCAATGGCAGGTGGACGAATTGATCCGGATCGGCGCCCACGTCCAGTGTCTTCCCATCAGATTGCATAGCCCACCCGTTCGATGTGGCGGTTCGTCTATCGCGGACCGCTCCGGGGTGGCCGGGCAGTAAGAGAGCAACGTACGAGGCATTCTCATGGACGATTTCCACCCAAAGCCCTCTCTTGTGTCGCTCTGACAACCTATTCCATTGCCTCATGACGGCATCATCAATCCCGTTCCCGCTGTCTTGTTCTGTGTAGTCGAGATCACCACCTAGGAGCTTCTGCGCTTGAAACCAGCGAATGGTGACGGATCGGAGGGCGCCGACTTGTCCCGCCGGGGTATCGGTCGATTCCAAGCCAATTTGAATACCTCGTACCACATCTCCTACGAGTGTATCGCGCAATCGGTGAGCCAGCTGTTGGAGGCGTGCAGGATCGAGCTCCTGCTGCCCGATAAAGAGGGGAGATACACGGTGGGTTGAGAAGGTGGTGTTGAAGAACGGCGGTAGGATTTCGTCGTCTGCGGTATCAGCACGGGGCCTGGGTGGGTTTTTCCGAGGTCTTCCAGGCCGTCGTCCAGACTTGGGCGGCATGATGTCGCTCGCTTGTGATATCCCGGCTGCGGTCGCACTGTAGTAGACGCGTCAAGCTTCCTTTTCTTTTCCCTTCCTCCTTTATTTCTTTTGAAAAATCCCCGCAGGAAGGCAGGTGAGACATGAATTGGCCGCGCGTAAGGAAGGACATGGAGTGTAGTCGTACAATTCCTTCGAGTAAGAAGGACAACTATTGAGTGCGGCTGCTCGGCGTTTGACTTCAGACGGTGCCAGTTTGTTGATGGTTTGTCGCGTCTGGGCAATGTTCATGCCGGGTTTTGGGACAGGCAAGCCCGCGTCGCTGCGCGCTGCGCGATCAAACTATCGGTGAAAGCGCGTCGTGATGTCTGTCTCGTTTCCGCATCCTTGACATGGCCCGAGGTGCCCTTGTTGAGTGGTGATGAGAGAGAAACATGTTTTTTTTTTCGAGAAAGCAAGGTGTTGCTGTTGAACGGGGTGGGTCCAAGCGGCATGGCCCGCCGTCCAACCAAGATCAGATCTCCCACCTTTGGTTCTTGAACTTCACAGTGCTAAGCCTACATGAAACTTCAAGACCTGGTGCAGCTGGATATAGCATTTTGAAAGCTCTTCATTCTGTTTCGTTCAATAAGAATCAAAGGCCAATCCAAACTGTACATCACGGCCATGCTGCCCGAAGCCTAATATACATTCCGCGGTCAACTACTCCGTTCGTGACGCAATTACCTAATTTATAAACCTGTTTGCGCTCAGTCCGCTGTCGAGATCCTGACACTTTCAAATGGTATTCAAACCTACGTCACAAAGAAAATGCATTCACAAATAGAACATATGATCCAATCATGCACCTACGCTGAAGCCAAATGACCCGTCAAACACATCCAGTCTCTCCACATCGGTTCCTCCTCGGAGAGCCAGCAGGATATCAATCGCGGGTACTTTATCGGCAGGGTAAAAGAGGAGGAGGTTGTCCATATCCTCCAGAGTCATGTCGCACATCTCTTCCCATTTATATGTATCGCTGACTTTGGACATCCTGGGCAAGCATTAGACGAGGGCAGAAGATAGGAGGACAGATAATACAAGAGAGATGAAATCGTACCATCCCATGCGCTTCGGACTCTCCTCAATATTGGGGGCAATCTTGCGGAGCTTGGCTCTCAGCAGCCCTATAGACTCGATAGCATTGCCCGCATTCCGCGGCAAGTTGGCCGCAATGAATTTCCGAATCGCAGCCGCCAGTCGCGGGCCTTTTCCATTGGTGCTGACCATGATTTGAAGTGGTCCATCACGGTGGACGCTGCCAAAGTAAAAGTCGCATTCGGGGGGTACGTCGGCAATGTTGGCCGGGATCTTGCGTTCCTTGCAGAGTTTCCAAATCGCCGTCGATGCCGCAGGGTCGTCCACGGCCACCATGACCATCTCGGCACCGTCCAGATCTGAGGGTTCGAAGACTCGGTCCACGTGTGTGATCTGATGCTGGGCTATCCTGTGCGCGACCTCGGGATTGAGCCCAGATGCTGGGCACACGACGACGACATCGGCATCGGCGTTGAGGCAGTTGAGGACTCGGCCGGCCGCAACCTGGCTCACACGCTGGGGTCAGCAGCTGGTGGTGACATGCTCCCTCGAGGCGGAGTGGCTGGCCAAATAGGTACGCACCTCGCCGCCCCCGACGATTAAGACCTTTTTGCCTTTGATCTGCCAGGCCAAGATGAGGCTGCCACCGGGTTGGACCTCTGGAAAACTCGTGGCCATGTCCAGGGCACTGGTGAGCGCTGAGGGCAGCGCGTTGTGATTCGGGTGACGAGGAGCAGCAGCCCAGAGAAGGGAAGCTAAAGAAGGTTACATACCTTTCAAAGCCGAGTTCGGTGTCGCATCGGGGTCCCGCCTAGCAATTAAGGCAGAAATCCACTGCCACTGCTCAGTGCTGCGTTATGCGTATCTATGTTACATGTACCCATGTACCCATGTACCCATGTACCTGCCCAGTGCCGACAATCCATCCTTGTCCGGTGCCTGCTCAGTGCTGACGCGACCGCAATTACAAGCACGAAGGGCAGCCAAGGCGGCGTCTCAGACGTCACGCAAGCGGCAAAGGGCCAACCGGCCGTATCATCGCCATTGATCAGCCTCGCCGAGCAAGCGCGTTCTTGCTCTTTTTTTCTTCTTAATTTTGTCTCGAAAAGAAGTCCAGAATAGCCGCGCGCACGGGCGCTTTTCATCTACGTTCCGCCGCGCATGCCCGCGGGGCAGCCAGCTCTACGACACCGGATCCTCGTCTCGGTAGCTCGAGGGCCTCCTCCCAACGTCTCCTCCTCCGCTGAGCTTGCGCCACGTCCCGACATTGCGTTGATGCCCTCGACTTGCGTGTAGCATGTCTGGAAGAAAGCTGGGCGGGGGTCGTATCCTGGGCAGCGGCAAAGGCCTTGCGCCCCCGTCTGCGACTCCTCGCTCGCGGAGCCCCCTGTCGCCGCCGTCGGAGAGCACCGTATCCGTGGGCTCAGTGTCGTCATCACCACCTGTGAGCGGTGGTTTACCGGACCTCAGCCCGGATATTGGATCCAGTATTAGCGTTGGAGCGCAGAGCATGAAGAACGCGGCTGCCTCGGCCGCCCTTGTGTGTCCGATATGCAACGAAGAGATGGTCAGTACAGCACAGCAGTCGGAGTCTGAAGGGACTGGGTTTGATCGAGAGGCAGAAATAGAGACGGATACACAGAGAAAACGCCTGGAACTGAAACGAAATTCAGGCCATAGTCTAACGAAGTTCAGGTCACATTGCTCCAACTCAACCGACACATCGACGATAGCCACCAAGAACTACCTGAAGCGGCACAGGACGAGGTCAAAACATGGTTCGACAAGCAGGTACTGAAGGCCAAACGCTTCCAGCCGCTTTCCATCCTCAACCAGAAACTTCGCGGTCTGGATGTCTTCGAGTCAAACGCGTCACAATCGGCAACCACCGCTCTTCTCATACCAGGCAAAGTCTCGCTCGAATCTCCCCCCGACCCCGACGATATGATAACGAAGAGCCATTGGCAGCGGCCAACCAGCAATGACCTGTGCACCGATCCCGCATGTGGCAAGCGATTGGGTCCCCTAAATGGCAACATCAACTGCCGTCACTGCGGGAAGCTATTCTGCGAGCAACACACCATGTATCAGATGAAGCTCAGCAGGAGCGCAAACCACGAGCCGGTGCGAGGTCAGTGGGCCCGAGTCTGCGAAACATGCTACAAGTCCCGCGACGGCTACAACGACCACCACGGCGTCGTGGTCGACCACACGTCTGCGTTTGCGGCCATGAGACAGAAAAAGGTTCAGCGCCAGAACCTCGAAGTGTCGAGGCTGGAAAAGCGGCTGACCAAGTTGACGAAGCTTCTGGTAAACCCGCCGGCACAGATCACCGCGCAAAACGGTTCCCTCTTGTCGCCTGTCTCGTCGCTGACGGGCCAGAACAATCAACGGAAGCTGCTTGAGCAGACCGTCGTTGCGTGGGAGGATGATGAAAAGGTGGCCAAGTGTCCGTTTTGTCAACAGGAATTTGGGTCGTGGACGTTTAGGCGGCATCACTGCCGAATCTGCGGCCGGGTTGTATGCGCAGATGCGGCAACAGCTTGTTCATCCCAAGTGAGCCTCAACGCTGTCTCTGGTAAGTCGGATGCTATCCCTGGCTCCGTCTCTCAGCTGTCCGCTGTCGGATCCCTATTCAGAAGAACAAACGAGTGCTAATCTTGGCAAAACGATACAGGGCTCCCCAATGACTCTTTAGGAAATGTGGACTTGAACGGCCATGTACCACTGGACATACGCATGTGTCGAGAATGTCACCACACCATCTTCTCGAGTCGCGACTTCACAGCCTCGCTGCTCCACAAGCCACCCGATCAAAAGGCCTACGAGACCCTCCGACAATTTGAGCGCGGCATCCGCCAGCTCATGCCCTCCTTCCACCGAACCCTTCAACTCCTTCAACCTCCGACCCTCCGTAGCGGCGAAACCGATCTCTCCAAACCACCCCCGACGCACGCGCAAATCCAAGAAGCCGCCAAGATTCGAAAACGCCTCATGGATAGCTTCGCCAAGTACGGCATGGCCGCCAAACGGCTCCGTGACCTGAAAACAGATAGCCCAACCCAGATGCGCCTCCAGCAAGCCGTCTACGCCTACTCGAGCAGCTTCCTCCACACAAACATGCTCCCGCTCAAGAGCCTCCCGCAACTCCTCCGCCACCACCAGCAGTCCACACCGGCCCAGACCTCGCGCTTCCTCACTACACCCTCGCAGTCCACGTCCAGTCTGCGCCACTCTGAGCTCGCCTCCGACGCAGGCTCTTCCATCGCTGCGAGCGAAAGCAGCACGATTGTGAGCCAGCTCGAGACCGAAGAGAAGGATCTCAAAGAACGTCTTGCTGTTCTGGAAGAGCAGCAGTTTATGGTGGGGGAGATGATTCGGTCTGCCAAGGGGGCGCGGCGCTTTGAGGAGGTGGGTGCTCTGTCGAGTAATCTGGATGAGCTGGCCAAGGAGATTGCGCAGCTGAGGATTAAGATTGGGGATGCGGAGCAGAAGTGGGAGGGGGTGTATCGGAATGGTGCGTCGTGAAAGGTTCTGCGTTGGGGGGGGGGGTCACTCAT
>QEQW01000695.1:0-13571 GCA_004016085.1 Claviceps quebecensis
CCACCCCCTCGGTGTACACGTGTACATTGTTATACCTTGCGGATCTGTTCCAACAACGTGTATTACGGACTAGGCCCAAAACGGAAGTTTAAGTGGAGAAGTTCTCAATTGGGAATAGCGCTATTTCCCATGGGAATTAAGCAAATCTGCTAAATCACACTATTTCCGAGAATTTCGGAATTCCCTATTTCCCTGTGAATTCGGAAGCCCACATCCCTAGGCGTGTTGCTCCACAATTTGAGCGGTTTCAACAATTTCATTACAAACATAGAATAGATTATTTACTAATCTATTTACTTATACCCACTGTAGCAGGTTTCATCAAATCAGAAGGTTAGGGATTCAATGATTGAGCCGGTAAACCGAATGCTTTGACATGGGACTCGTGAGAGATTGTTGAAAGCCATACACTGGAACATCGAGGCATACGACGGATGCTAATTGCACGAACGAATGAAAGCACTATCGGAAGTATGTGCGAGAAACACAAATCGAGCAGTCTCCCTAAATCCAGATTGGACTAAGCCTCATAGTAGATTAAACAGTAATAAAAGTCATCTAACAACCATACGCGCCAACATGTGCCGTGTCAACTTCGTATGTGATCAACGGTTTCTCAAGCTTCACTTGCCGACCAAATTTCTGAAGGCCAAGATGCATACTCTTGATGGGCAAATGTTTGCACATCCCCCCCCCCCAAACTGCGTTTCCAACAAGAAGATGCAGATCATATCATGCGTTTCGTGTTATGTTCTATAATCATGCTCTGCAAGATTCCTATGACAACATACGACAACAGTTGATGTCTGCCTCATGTGTGATTGATCAGACTCCAGGGGGCTTAAATCCATCACCTTTGGGCCATTCGCCCAACCTTGCAGGGTCGCCACCAATCCGCACGAAGATGCCAATGGCAGGGATACCGCCATCGAGAACAAAGAACTGATACCAGCCCGGGGGGGCTATGTATTTACTGGGAGGGGATGTGACTACACAAGACGTTCCAGAGCAGGTAACGGCGGGCATTAAAGTACGCGCGCCCATTGAATTTCCATGCGTGCTCGAGACAGACCCTAACAGAGACGCAGTGATATCCCCGTTTTTGGCAGCCGCGCCGAGGTTGAAAGTGACCTGCTCACCGTATTTCCAGTCGCTGTTGGTAATTCTGAATGTGGGACGTGCTTTGCCTCTCTTCAGGTAAGGGGGTGTAAAAGTCTCAACACGATACTCCTCTGGATTGACGCCATCTTGCGGGTCAGATCCCGAAACAAGGACACGACCGTCGAGAAGTGTAATTGCCTCAGAATGATATAGACGAGCAACAGTCGTGTTGGCCATTACGGTGATGCGTGAACCGAGCGGCTTTTTGGGATCATATAAGAGAGCATTCAGGTTGGGATCCTTGGCCAACCCGAAACCCGCAACGCCATGGTGGGCGCCGTTAAGAATAAGATATGTACCATCTGGAAGAGGAGCGATGCAGGACATGACACGCTGAGATGGCATGCGCTCAAGCGTCCACTGGGGGTTCTCCGTGTCAGGGTAGGTGCTGACGCAATTGTCTAGAGCGTTGGAAGCACCATTGGTCGAACCGCCACAAATGAGTACCCCCAAAGGATCGGTATACGGGGCGTGCTGAGGTAAAAGAACAGCAGTTCCCTCCAGAGGGTACGTGCGGCCGCCCATTGGATTGTTGACGGCTCCCGGAATGTTGGGAAGAGTCTTTTTCGTGCTGAAATTGTTCTCGTCCAGGATCCGGGCTTCGTTATAGTATGCAACAAAGATGCCACCCGAGGGCAGAACGCAAGCAAATGGGTACAGATTGTTTGGATCAGTCCGCTCCAGCCAGTCCATGTAAAGAGGTTTCGTGCCAGTTGGGGGAAGAATCTCGAGAGTTGGCACTGGTTTATCGTTGGATCCAATCTCACCACCAATGACGAGAATGGATCCATTAGCCATAATCATGGCGGTAGGGTACCATCGACCATCTTGCAGCTTCAGTACAGCCGCATTTTCCTCCCAATCGTTTTTGCCAGGCTGTCCAGCAGATCCATCAGGGGTATACAAGCGAACTCCGTACAGGGAGGCGCCAGACCAGCCTCCGATGTTGATCTGTCGGCCGGCCTTATCGGGAAGAGTCAGACCACCAGCGCAGAAGATGTCAGTCTTGACATGCATTGTTCGCCATGCTGCTTTGAAATTATCGATCGAGGAGAGATCCAACTCATACGCGCCAGTCGAGTTGGGCGGTCCAGTTCCCCATTTCTCAAGGAACGTCACCTTGCCGGTGATAGCCTGCGAGGTGATGAGTGGAACACAGACACCTCCAATGAGAAGCTCATATGAGCCGGCATCAGGCGAGCCGGGGGCGGCGAAGCTCCAAGTGTAAAAGGGATCACCCTTCCAGAAGTACGTGGTCAGAAGATTGCCACCTCCGCAAAGGGCGGAGGCATTCCCACTACAGGGAACATCGCATCGCTTGTCATCGACTCTTTGAGAGCCTCGAACCTGAATATTGGCAGGGTCACCACAATAACACTCTTTGCCATATTCGAGACCAGCAGCGTGATATCCGAAGGAAGCGCAGAGATCAAGGCACTTCTTGGGTGTCATGCTCGTCTCCATGAAGTTCTGCCAGAAGAAGGTCTTTTGCTGGTTGACATTGTCCTGATAGCAGCCTTGATACAGCCAACTGCCCACACTGGGAACGACGGCCGGAGGCGCGGAGATATGGGGTGCACCAAGAGACATAATTGTCATTCGTCCACCACCTCCACAGTTCACCTGAGGGTTTCCGCCGCAGGCAGTATTGCACTCAGAATCAGAGCTGGCCTTTACGCCTCCGTTGACGATCTGGTTTCCGCAGAAGCACTGTGTCGCGTATTCGGCACCAGCTATTGTGTACTTGGAGTCACTGCAAGCGTTTGCACACGATTCGAGAGTCAAGTTGGGGGCATCGGGCAGCTGGACATTAAGAATCCGACCAGAGACGCCATCAACCCAGCATCCATAGCTTGACCACCCGCTTGGGAGGCTCATGGCCGCCGATCTCTCCCGAGAGGCAGTGGAAGACGAAGCAGCAGCATGGGCTGAGCGGGAGGTCGAAATGGCCGCGACACCAGTCACACGATCCCCGCGGCCCCCAACGCCCCCAACGCCCCCAACGCCCACACCCTCCATGCCCTCCATGCCCTGCACACCACCACCCTGCAGGGTGTAGACCGAAAGGCCCCCGCAAAGGTCGCAGCGGGAGCCGGAGGCAGACGCAGACTCTATAGCAGACCCCGTATTCAGCAGATTCCCACAGTAACACACGCGCGAATCCTGGACGCCGAAATACGTGAACCTTGCACAGTACTGCGCACAGGCCGCCAAGCTCATGCTGTCAGTGGAATACGACTTGTCACCGAGAAGCGGCTCGTGAATCGCTTCCGCGTAGCAGCCGTACCAGGAGAACCCGTCAAGGGCTGCGGGCGCCGTGGTGGGGTCGGATGCTCCCCCTCTTGCGCTGTAAGTGAGAAATACATCATCAGCTTCCATCTTCCGTGCCGACCCATAACATGGCAACACTCATTGCTTCTGCCTCCACGCACGCAAGGGCACATAATCATCACTTACCGGGGAAGAAATGGCTCGACATACTCGTGGACGTTCAAAGCGCCTCGTCCACTGCAGTCTTCACTACTGCTATTATTACGCGATTTGTCGCATTTGCTGTTGACGGGTGCTTTGCGCGCACCGGTAGAAAGCTTCTTGCCGCAGTCTAGTGCACGAGACATACATGGCGAGGAGTCAGTGTTTTTTGCGTCCATTAGTCTGCCGGAAGAATACCGCTGGCTCCCATCAGATGGCTGCTATGGTGCTGGCATGTTTATTATGGGCTGCGCTCGTCACTCACAGCATTTGTGTCCGTCTTCCAGTCCGGCCAGCACGTTTCCAGCATCGGCAAGTTTGCAACCTGTCGTGCATTTTGACATCGTCATTTCAGTTCCAGGAGTGGTTTCGAGAGCCTGTTTCAAGACTCTTCCGGTAGTTCCTTTGCTGCTGTAATTGCCAGGTGTAAGTGGCGATGGCCCCGGAGACATGCAAAGACCCGCGACGCGAGAGAGCTTACAGATAACATCCCTTCGACACCCATCTGTTCAGCCCGTAGCTTACAGTAAGCGTTGAGACTTGTCTTGTCCTCCATAGAGAGAGCCTCCTGGCACCACCGCAAGATTGAGTCGCGTTTCCAATACAGCTCAAGGAGCAGTCCGAGGCCGATACCTCGACTCCCCCGGCTGCTAACCGACTTCCGCAGTAACACTCGCTCGAGTTTTCGGTCCCAGCGTATTGAAGGCCCAGCGAGAAGCAGAATTGTGTACACTTCTGATTCGTCATCTGTGCATCCGCGATATTGGCTGCATTGATCGTCCGACCGACATCCCTAATTTGTAGTGGCAATCGTCAGCATATTCTGTGGCTCGTAGAGCTCCGTATTGGCTTTCTCGTGACTTCACTTACACGTAACAACCTTGGTATTCCCAGTTACTATCCGGTCCGCCGTCCGTTGGTGGCACGACATCATATGTATCAGCAGACGCTGCGATGCCTGAGCTTAACAAATATAGAAGAAGGATAGACAAGATCGGAGTTAGCGGTAACGATGCCTTCATGATGCCGGCGATACTGCTCCAAAGCATGACAGAAAGATTTTCGAATGAAAGAAAGACAGATGATTGAGTTGGAGTATCATGAGGCAGGCTTCATTATTTATCAGTAAAATCCCTATCACCATATGCATGCGTCTTTTGTATTGGCTACGTCCTGATCGCGTCTGCAAACGGCTCCCTTTGCCACCATCTGGAGAATCTGACAAATGGACAGCCTGCCATGGTCACTAGGCGAACGGCAGCATCGTGGAGAGCAATACGCATGCTGAAGCGACGCTGCGACAGGGAGCTTCAGGTGTGGCAACTTGTAAGATGTAGACCAGGTCGCGAAATGCTGACACTACTCGGAGTGAAGCGATGATGTAGTGCCACCCAAGGCAAGTGCTCCTCGATACACGCGCCCTCCATGTGACCTGAACTCGAGCTCTCGGAGCTGACTGGAGACGGCTTTTCAGCTCGTAAATTGATGGTGCCGCCTAGAGCCCCCAATGAAGGCACTTTTTCCACGCCCGGTACCATCGCGAATTCTATAATTGGATTTTTCCATCCCCGTTCGTACGGCCGTGAAAACACCTCGATTTCTACGTCATTCAGTTCTACCGCACACCAATCTTTCTCCTTACTACTGGTCCACGTTTCGAGACCGCGTCGCCTCTCAAAGTATATTGCTGTCTGTCCTGCCTCTCTCGCCCCCACCTCCAGCTAGTCAATTGGTATCATCCAAAGCTAGGAGGGGGGATCTTGTCTCCAGTAGTTTCTTCTGTGTATTCGATAGAACCTATCATTCTACCTAACCTGACCGATGACGTCGGGCTGAAGAAACATATGCGCTCGAGAGTTGTCGGCTACCCTAGTAAGGCTTCTCTGCGGTCTGCCTCGCTTCCGTGGTGAGGCGATGGGCGCCAGTGCAATTCGGGCACTTTAACCGGCGTCATCCTCGAAGTGCTGGCATTCTATGTCTCCTACATCGTGCTTGCCGGCCAAGCACCGCCCGCAAGGCAAAAAAAAACCGCACAGTAGGCTGCTATGTGCCCGGGATTATTATGGCAGATGTAGCAACGCCATAGGCGTAGTACCTCGTTATGCGACTCGGTCTCGAAAATATCGGCCTAATGGATTATGTCAGATCTGCACAGTTGCGTCAACACAATCGAGCCCAGGTATCAGGGCGATCGCGTGGCGGTACATACCGCGGAATTTGCGTACGGTCACTCGGACGATATCAGCCTCGTCAGTCGCGAGTCGCGACAAGGGGGTTCAGGGTTTCCGCTACGCTAGATCTGAGTTCTAAGAGAGCCAACCGAAAAACCTCTTCGTTGTCGTTTTCAAAGGGCCGCTTTCGCCCTGAAGGTAGTTGCGACCCCATGAAATCTCGCTGGGGTCGGGGCGACTATTGTCTTTGGTTGTGACGACTGTGTCGCCGCTGCGCAGTCGACGTGCCACACCCTGTTAACGGCCGGCCCTGGTGATTCATTCCAAGGGCTCGCAATTTGCTGACTGCCGATGGTTCAATTGACGGACCCCTTCATTATTACGATCACCTCGCGATGTGCCGGCGTGTTAGGCGGCGGCTAGCTACCTACCTCCGACACCTTGCACTGCTATTGCGTTCCACGTCACTTCTCCGACGGAGAAGGGACGGCGAACCTCTTTCTGACGGCCGTATTGACCGTTTTTCTGGTGTTGCAGCAGTGATGGGACTGTCCTCGTCTTTATCACGTCGGGCTCGGTCCTCCTTCAAGCTTCAACAGTCGTCGCCCAGCCCACGGTGGCTGCCCGCAACACCTCCAACCTCCAACCACTGACACCTCAGTGAGAATATTGTAAACTTGCTTGTGTAATATCGTTGCCTCCGCCGCGGCAGCCGGTCGGTTGTTGTTCTTCAAACGATACGAGATATCCTATTCGTAGGTGGGGAGCCATCTCTAACAAAACGTACCGTCGGGCGGCGACGACTTCGATTCATCACTAGGCATCGTAGTCATAAGCACGTGATCATCGAGCTTCCCTCCTGTTACCTACCTAGGTACCTACAGTACCTTTATGTACGGAGTAGACGGCACCTATAGTACGGAGTAAAGCCTACGTACAGGCTATGTACCTACGCCGCTTCGGATCGCGTTTCAATCCGACATCTCGATCCACTCACTCAGATCAAAGTGCCGAAGTGCATTCCCGATCTTTTCTTTTCTATCACTATCTTTTTTCACATTTCTATCATTTTGTACGCCATTCGTGTCCCGGTGAAACCTCGAGCGCCTACCAAGTCAATTGCGTAGACGGGACGACCTCCTCAACTTTCCAGGCCTCACTGATCATGGTCGGGCCTGCGATGAACGTCTAATGGGCTCTCGAGGCCTTGACAAATGAGATTGACCGCGATTTCCTACCTCTGCCTGGACCGCGGCCTTGCGTGTTGTTTTGTGTTTCCTCGAGGCTCGGAGTCGTAATGCCTCTGCCTCGTCTACCTCAAACTGTGACGTGGCTGTATACTTGACGCCAAAGGACGGCTGCGGGGGGCTTCGGCTGCGTCAGGCTCGTATGACTCCGTGGGGAGAATCAGCTGCATAGAGTTTGATTGCGAAGGGCTCTGCGGCAGAGGGAAGTCGAGGCACGTTGTCATCTCCAATGGGCAGGAAATGTGAGGCTTATCAGGGTCGCCTCTCGAACTCGGCTGCTTGGTTGGCTTGGTGTCGGGAGACGTTGCAAACGGGTTGCGATTGCAAAGACTTGAGCGTGTCGAGGCCGAGAATTGTGGGACTTACTGTCCGATAAGTAATTCTGAATCCACTTCGACCCTGTAATACCTATGTACATACATCTGTAGGTACCTGGTAGTCACTCCAGTCTGGAATTTGCTGCTTGTACGAAGTCCTTGTCTCAGCGATTAAACATCTTGCGCATCGGCAGCATCCTTCCATCCGCGAAGCGAGAACATTCTCCTCCCTGGGTCGACGTCATGCAGTTTCGTGCTCTTACATTCGAGGACATGCCCAATTCGGAGGTATCCCAGGCTCGATCTGAGTCACAGCGTTCGAGCCGAGGAAGTAAGCGTGGTCACCGTAGAGGCCAATTTGGTAGAAGCAGATCAGAAGTAAGCAGTCATCGTCCCGGGGGCGACACGAGGACCTCTTCGAGCGACGTTTCACGAATCAACCCTGGCTCAATTGCTGCACCGATAACGGGGTCGACCTCAGCATCTGGCTCTGGGAGAAGCGGCATAATGAATCCCCGATCTAGAGATCGACGTCTTCGAGGCCAATGCCAATCCGGGCGAGGAGATGGAGCCGCCCATGATATACCCAGACCGTCAGCTCAAAGAACATTCGGTGGGCGGCTCACGAGCGTACTTGAACACGAGGTCGGTGGTGAGCCGAGCACATTTGCCGTTTCGCTCAGCGGTAGTGCTCCAGAATTCGTGCCCGGTCGGCCTGTATCCCTAAGAATGTACGTACCAAACGCTGCCTGCAAAACTTACTCGATGAAATTTAGCTTCTAATCGTGGAAATTTGAAATCATTAAGTCCTGAAATCCTAACACAGTCCAAGCCCAAGCCTTCGAAATCCGTGGCAGACGATTTAGGACAGAGAATCCACGAAGATATCGCTAACCTCAACTATGAGTGCGCTATCTGTACAGATGATATCTCAAGAACCTCTCAGGCTTGGTCATGTACTGTATGTTGGACGGTGGTACATCTCATGTGCGTCAAAAGATGGTACGCCAATCAAAAAAAGCAGCAAGGTGTGCATTCTGTAGAGCCTCAAATTGAATCTTTTTGGAGATGCCCGGGATGCAACTCCAAATTGACTGACGAGCCTGGCTCATATGCCTGTTGGTGTGGAAAGGAACTACACCCTCCTGCGGCGGCGTTTCCGCTCCCTCCACATTCTTGTGGCCAGACTTGCTCCAGGCCGCGTTCTACTTGCCCGCATTCATGCTCAATACAATGCCACGCCGGACCATGTCCACCATGCGATCTGGTGGGACTACCTCAGTTCTGCTTCTGCGGTAAAAATGAAACTCGTAGGCTTTGCAGAGAGACCGACTACGATAACGGCTGGAGCTGTCAGGAGGTCTGCGCAGATACGCTTTCGTGCGGGGAGCACTTTTGTTCAAAGCCTTGCCATACCGGACTTTGTGGGGAATGTGATGTGGATGTCAAGGCCAAGTGCTACTGTGGTCAGACAGAGAAATTGATGCCCTGCTTTGAAAGGCAAGAGCCTCGACTATCTTACAGTGAACTCGAACACTGCTGGTTCGAAGGAGTTTTTACCTGCGACCAACTTTGTCAGCGAAGGTTCGATTGCGGCATTCACAAATGTTCCAGGGCTTGTCACTCCCAAGAAGAAGGGTCGGTGCACTGCCCAGACTCAGCAGATTCAGTAACTCACTGCCCCTGCAACAAGACTCCTCTTGGGGAGCTCCTTGACGAGCCACGATCGTCATGTGAGGATCCTATTCCTCATTGCGAGAAATCTTGCCACAAAAAGTTATCGTGTGGTCATCTCTGCGCGTCAAAATGCCACACCGGAGACTGCGGATTCTGCAACGCAACCATGGACATTTCTTGTGTGTGCGGTAGGACCAGTAGTAAGTCTGTCTGCCACCAAGGCCACATCCAACGACCCGTGTGCCTGAGACTCTGCCAGGCAAACTTGAACTGTGGTCGCCACAAGTGCCGCAAGCATTGCTGTTCCGGGGAAAAGAAGGCTCTCGTCAGACAGGCCGCCAGAAGAAAGCACAAGACTCCTGGAGAAATTATATTGGTTGAAGCAGAGCATATTTGCATCAAGTTGTGCGGAAGGAAATTACATTGTGGGTATCACGAATGTCAGCAAATTTGCCATCGTGGCCCTTGTGCCAGCTGCCCTGAAGCCATCTTCACAGAAATAAGCTGCGACTGTGGCCGAACTGTTCTTCAGCCTCCGCAGCCATGTGGCACCGGACCCCCTGAATGCCGCTTTGATTGTCAACGACAGCCCAACTGCGGTCATCCTGCGGTTGAGCACAGCTGCCATTCAGGCGACCTATCTTGCCCCAAGTGTCCGTTTCTGATAGAGAAATGGTGTGCTTGTGGCAAGGAAAAGCTGCAAAGTCAGCCCTGTCACATTCGAGAGGCACGTTGCGGAAAAGTGTGCGGCAAGAAGCTGAAATGTGGGTTACATTGTTGTAAGAAGATCTGTCATCGGGCAGGGGAGTGTGAAGATGCCGCTTCTACCGGGGAGCACTGCGAACAGCTTTGTGGGAAGAGAAAGTTGCTCTGTGGGCACCCATGTGGCAATGTGTGTCACGGGCAGACTCGTACGTTTTTTCTCACAGGTCACTGCAGTATTTTTACTGAGATCGGCACCGGAATCCAGAAGCTGACATGCAAGACACAGTATGCAATGAAACATTGGTTTGCACTGCCAAGGCAACTCTCTCGTGCCCCTGTGGTATGCGCCAGCAACAAGTTAAATGTCTCGCCAGCAGCTTGAATCCTGCGCCTGCCAGACCAGACATCCAATGTGATGGCGAATGTCTTCGACTTGAGCGGAACCGCCGTCTTGCAGCCGCGCTGAACATTGATCCAGCTTCTTACCAGAACGACCACGTTCCCTACGCTGGCCTTACACTGAAGCTGTTCGAGGAAAACACGTCTTGGGCTGAGATCCAAGAACGCGAATTTCGGGTCTTCGCTAAGAGCCCCAACGAGGCCCGACTGCGATTCAAACCCATGATATCTACACAACGCCGATTTCTGCATAATTTGGCGGAAGACTACGGACTGGAAAGCAAAAGCGAGGACACCGAACCACATCGGTATGTAATAGTTTTTAAGGGCTTGCGCTTTCACTCGGCGCCTTTCAAGACTCTTGCCCAATGCGCAAAAATCAGAGCTGCACAAACGATCGAGGCCGCTGCTAGCAGCAGCGTTGCCTTGCGAGCTTCCTCTCCTATGCTGTCGCGAACCGATCCTTCAAATGGCTTTCTCCTAATTAGCCCTCGCTTTGGCCTCACCATTGACGAAGTCAACTCAACTTTGCATCCGATTCTAAGGATGCAGCCCTCCATTTATTTCGAGATTAGCTTTCTTCCCTCTGAGGATGTACTTCTCCGCGCAACCACTTCCTACTCAACAATCCTCTCACCCACAGCCCTCGAACAATCTCTCAATATTATCGGGACTCGTTTGGCCAAGTCCATAGAAGCTACAGGTTTAGCAGGTAAAATCATTCTCTGCCACGTTGATCCAAGTAGTACCCATATCACCCGTAGAGATGATCCCACTAAGCAGGATGTCTCGGGTTGGAGTGCCGTTGCGGGACGAGGTGCTGCTAAACCGGGGTCTATTATTACGCCAGTTGAGAATCCCGATACTAAAACGGGGAGGATGGTGGGGCTCAGAAAGAAGCACGTCGGACGGGACAAGGCCTGGACCGAACGCTTAGATGGGGATGTTGAGTGCTGAGGTAATGATGTTTTGAAACAATGCCAGGCTTCACATGACATAAAGAAGCAGTGTTGCCGTCGAAACAAAAACAACCTCACGTTGAACAAGTATATTGCACTCTATCTCTAAAACACTCTATCTTGGCTCTCAATCCTCATGGCTCGCGCAACCTCTATCTTCTTTCCCCCTGTACAGAGAGCAGTGTCAACCACGTAATCCCATTCAAATGTTCTCAGGATCCTACCAATGAGATTCTCATTCCGACGCACTAGTCACTAGTATGTATTGTGAGAAGCGATGATGCAGTCCACAGCAGTATCATGAAGCGACTAGACCCGCATTGCTAGTTCAACGTGCTCTGAGCACTAAGGGTCAACGTGAAAAAGAGTGAAGGAGATATCAATCTTATCAGCACATATACAAGCACAAAACGGTACAAATATCAGTCGGTATGATATTCAGGTGAGCGGGATGGCAAAAATACACATACACTCTTTGATGCGAAAGGGTCATGGGAACCTCTAGCAGGTCGGGTCTATTAAGAGTGATGAACAAAGATCACACGGTTCATGAATAGCGCGTCTATGTTCGGGGCCTGACAACGGCTTGGCTGGGAAAGTTGCCGTCGTAAGATATATAGGCTCTGGTCCATGCCTTGCAAGGGTGAGAGCACACAAGTCTGTTTATGTAGTTACGGCGCTGGACACCACATGTGACCTAAGGATGATCCTCAAAATTTGTGTTTGCGTGATACGTTTGGCTGGTGACTTCGGTCACAAACTCCACAACAGCCTCGAAGTAACCATCTTCGAGCACACTCGAGTTATGGTCGCCACCCGGCAAAGGTTTCCACACTTTGCATGGGGCGTTGCAAAGCTCGTATAATTGACGCATGTGACTGGGTCTATCTCGTCATTGCATCATGATGTTAGGCTTGCTCATAATCATGTTGCTGCTAGTGATTTGTCAGGTGTAAACCGGCATTGGATGGAACTTGTCAGACTCGAGATTCTCGATTCAATCAGGACCATAAGCGGTTCATATTTTGTGGGTGATGCATTCTGATCATCATTCAAGCCCATCCAAAGGCGGTACTGTTGGGATAAGGAGGGCGGACAGATTCAACGTGAGAAAGATCAACAAACAAGGTGATGCGACTTACGGCACAATTTCATCCTGCAAGCCGCTGATGAAGAGAACAGGGATCTTGGTGATGTGTGGCAACGTGGAATCGCTTGGCCATATCTGATGGCAAAATAGTGTCAAATATTTGGCGAGCGGGATGACCGAGGGGATCAACTTCCGCATTGACAAGAACGTGTTCTCCAAAATTAAGCCAGCAATATCGCCCACGTCTTGGTTCTCCGCTGCTAATCGAATACTGACCGCGCCACCAAGGCTTTGACCATAGATGATCAGGCGATGGCCGCTTGTCTCGGCTCGTTCGCGTATATATTTCAAAGCAGTTTGTGCGTCAAGGTTGAGACCACTCTCATCAGGTTCGCCTGTCGAGGTGCCATATCCTCTGTACTCTAGCATAAACACATTGCAGCCGCTGTAATCAATGAGCATTCTTGCGATAGGAAGCCTATGCCCAATGTTTCCGGCATTCCCATGAAACATCAGTATGGTGACATCAGAGTTCCTGCCATCACGAGGGCCGCGAATATAGAAAGCCGATAGTTTTTCTCCATCTTCAGTCGGGATCACAAGTTCTTCGAAGTCTGCGATGCCAAATTGGGATGGCCTAGGTACCTCTGTCCGCGAATTTTGGGGAATTTGCGATGCATATATAAGAGCCCTGGGAACAAGTAGTCAGCACCAATGTCCAGCAAGGCTCAACACGCGGCATATGACACACTTTTGTTTAAGATAGAGCACAGACGTTAGGGCGGCAGCAATGCCCTGCGCAGAACGTCAGCATCCGAGCGCGGATACGCTGGGAGATCCCAAAGCCTCCATATGTCACGTACTGTAGACGCCAGTGCGGGAAGACGCATATAGGAGGCTGCTGAGCTCAGAGCGGAGGCTATCTGCGCCAAATAGGTGCTCAGCGTAGACGCGGGAGCAGCGTTTGAGCCCGGCATTTCTGAGCAATCGGATATCGAGAGACCCAGAACTGATAGGAGAGCTTTCTAATTTAAGGAGAGGTAAGTATTATGCCTTCCTTTCCTCCACATGCATTGTGACGACCAGGGGTGACATAAAAAATGGGAAGTCCGAAGGGCCCCTCCTGCGTCGGGTCGGTGGGCCTATGGAATAGTAAAGCTGAAGAGTCCCGCTGCCGAGGATTCACGTGACCGCACTGACTGTCGCGATACATACATAGGTATGTGCTGGAAGTACACGATATCACGGAGCGTGATTATTAGACTAAACGAGTACTTCCCCAGCGGCCTACGCTGCGCTTCGGGGCGGAGGAAGACTCGCCTCGCTTCGCTTCGGGTTGGAGAGAGTCGGGCTGGAAAAGTGTGGTTTGCGGA
>QEQW01000696.1:0-13541 GCA_004016085.1 Claviceps quebecensis
CCAACAAATCACAAGCGGGAATTTGTATCCACCGTGGCCGATTTACTGAGATGATACGGTAGGTACCTGGTAGAGAACATCGCGTTGCAGCCACGAATCAGGATTCAGCCTCTAGTTATTATGGGGCTTGGATCCACGAAAGCAGCACGGCATCAGATGATATATCACATGACGCACAGAAAGCCCTTCCCGTCCCACGAAATTGTAAATTTGTAGGTCGTTTCGCAAGCGAATCCATTGGTGACCACATCGACGCCGGACAACTACCTCAATCTATCTCCAAAGACAACACCGTCACCACACAACCGACAAAATGGAGAACGACCGTGGCGAGATCGTGGACCTGTATGAAATTTCTGCGCCCTCAATAGACTCGAGTTGTTCAAGAACAGCCAAAGGTTTTCCAAGCAACGACTAACATGACACTTCTTTCGCAGCTACGTCCCCCGCAAGTGCTCTGCCACCAACCGCATCATCAAGGCCAAGGACCACGGTTCCGTCCAGATCTCCATCGCCAAGGTTGACGAGAGCGGTCGCGCCATCTCCGGAGAGAACCACGTCTACGCTCTGTGTGGATTCGTTCGTGCCATGGGAGAGTCCGATGACGCCATGAACCGCCTGGCCCAGCGCGATGGCCTGTTGAAGAACGTGTGGAGCGCTCAGCGATAAATGTTTCTCGGTTATTTGCTTTACGACGACGGGAGAAGGAGGAAAGGGACGCGCTGTGCGAAATCGAAGCTCCGGGTCGAAAATGTGGGAAGTGAGATGATGCACGGAGGGCACCGAATAGAATTATGGCAACATGACGATTCTAATTGACTTTTTTTTGTCGGACGGGTCGGATATGAGTAGGCATCTCGCATGTCGATCTTAGGAGTTGCCGCAAGTCTCATTCAATTCACGAAGGCGTTTGGGCACGAATTCGAGACCAGCAACACCCCCTCCAAAAAAAACAAAGAAAAAAAAACACTCACGGTCATGAGCATTCGGCCACTCTCTGCAACATGATGTGTCTCATAAGTGATGGCGCATTTCGTTCGTTTCTAGCTTTACTGATATGCCTCCGGCTCTCAAAGTCTCTTCGGTCTGGTATTGTGTCACCAAAATCTCCTTGGCCGAGGATTCTGAGGCTACTCCGATAGCCTCTGTGCCGCAGATTAAGTTCTGGCCTTCAAAAAGCCGTGTTGACATGAGTATAACACCATGGTACAGATACGGGTCAGACAATTTGCCGTGTGTGAAACAACATCAGTGTAATCAAACCATTTGATTCAAGAGTTTTGAATGTTTTCCTGCATGGGAGTTCCCCTTGCCCAGTACGCTATGTAGGTATATTGACCAGTTCGTACACTTGCGTCAGACTATTCTACATGCCACTTGCGATACCCTCTTTGTACGCACTCAGCGCGCGATCTCTGCATTCCTTGTGAACGACAATAGGCTCCGGATACCCGGTCTTTTTGACTTGACTGCCCACCCCACGGCCGTAAGGGTCATGAATCTGTTTGTTGGTTAGACCCTTGAGCTCGGGCACCCACTTGCGAATATATTCGCCATCAGGGTCGAACTTCTCGCTTTGCAGGAGAGGATTGAATATGCGGAAGTAGGGTTGTGGATCAACCCCGACACTGGCACTAAATCCCCATCCTCCATTGTTGCTGGCAAAGTCGCCATCTATCAAAGTTTCCATAAAGTAGCGTTCGCCCTTACGCCAGTCGATGAGAAGATCTTTAGCTAAGAAGCAGGCGACGATCATGCGGCAGCGATTATGCATGTAGCCAAGGTCCTTGAGTTGCCGCATAGCCGCATCAACGATGGGGAACCCGGTTCGGCCCTCGCACCATGCCTTGAACTGATCTTCATCATATGACCAGTCGATGTTGGAATACTCAGGCTTGAAGGGCTTGTTCATGCTAGAGTAGTTGCTCAACCATTAGTAATCAGGAGCCATGCGAGAAAGGCGATAGATAAACTTACCAGACGTAGGGCCAATGGACGAGCACGTGCTTGTAAAAATCTCGCCAAGCCACTTCGCTTATCCATACCCGAATGCCTTCATTCCCGCCATCTAGCTTTTTGGTACTGTTTCTGTCCCTTGCCGTACGCACGCATGTACGGCTACTAAGAGTCCCACTAGCCAGATGAACCGAAAGACACGATGTGCATTCGGCCGAGGGAATGTTTCTTCGGTCGCTGTAATTTCCGACGCTGTCATCGCAGAACTTCTGAAGCCTCTCCTGGGCAGCGTGCTCTCCAGCCGGCCAGAGGGAGTGAAATCTTTTCTTCTCGTCTTCGCCAAGCTGCTTGTTGGGAGGAGCTTCTGGGATGCTGCATTCAAACAGGTCTTTGAATTGCTTCCTCGTCGAGCCTGGGTTCTTGTGCGGCGGCTCAAATAGCTCAAGTAGATCCAGATTGGCGTGAACGTGAGCAACCCACGTCCGAAACCATGGCGAGTACACGGCATATTGATTCCCAGTTCCAGTTTTGAGCTCTCCAGGAGGAACGACGCAACTATCATGCACAACTTCCAAGGCTTTCCCGTTCTCGGATAGGGCGCGAACCATGGAAGCTTCTCGTCGAAGCTCGTCTACCTCGTATTCCATGTTGGCAAACAGATGCCGGCTACCCCATTGCTCAAGGAGCTCCGAGATTCTTTTCGGGATGTTCTTCCTCTTATCCACCGTTTCGACGTAAAGAGGAATGTCGAGCTTTGCTAGATCTTGCTTAAGGATTTCGAGGGTCCTTAATTCAAAATCTACGCGAATAGGGGCTGTCAAATGAGCCTCAAAGTCCTGCGGGCTGACAATGTACATGCATATGAGTGGCACTCCTGCCTCCTTTGCCTTTTCGCTGGCCAGCGCAAGGGCTCTGTTGTCATTGCAGCGCAGGTCCCGTTTGAACCAGTGAACTACTGCATCTTTTACTTCAACTGCTTTGCGCATCTCTGCCGTGTCCTCCAATGCAGAGATCAGGTCTTCGACGGGTCGTGGAAGTTCGTTTGTGTTGTACGCGCGAGCCCTTTCATTGCTCATTTCTGGCGGGTAGTACTTGCGAAGTACAATGCCGTGCTTCTCAGCTTCTCCAGCCCGGTGGTGTGGTTCTCGCAGACTAGTGCCGTTGGACGTTTTGGCTCGTTTGGCATTGTCACCATTTGCGACTGGTGGGCTTTTCGACTTCCGTTTGGTTCTCTTCGGAGGCATTGCAGCGGCAGCGGCGCAGTGACGCGTTGATGTATGGATGATCCGGCGGTATACGTGCGAAAGCTCGATGCGAACGGTTGAATGCTGCACCTGGCTGCGACAGAAAAAAAGACGAGACGCGGGCAGTAGTGATTGAAGGCACTGCATTTAACGAAAGCTCCGTATAATGTGGTCAGGCACCGGCCAAGAGCAAATATCAACTTATGGCGACTTAGATAGCGGCGCTTGACATGAAGTGGTGAACATTTTGACGAGAGAATATGCTCGCGACACAAAATTTCGGAATCTTCTTGCTCACGAGTCGCAACTCAAGGAGCGCCTGGTCGATGATGGCATGACTGAGCTAGCGCGAGGCGCGGCGCCTAGCAGCGGGCTTTAATTTCTTAAAGATCGGACGGATTGTTGTACCTATTCAACGGGCCCATCACATCGGCCTAACGACATATTGTTTCGAAGAGCTGTGGACTTTGGCTTCTGCGGTCCCGATGGATGAAACTATGTACCTAACCTAAGAGAAGCGGGAGCTCTGATGGCCACCGTGGCGTGAGTAGGTAGGCAACCTTGTCTTCTTGTGATTTGGGTTGGATCATGGGTGACCACGCGATGATACCGACATCTCGTGGTAAGAATCCTGTCTTGGCCGCACTGAACCTCAATCCAAGACCGTGACGACGTGAACGGGATAGATAATAGCACACGTGGCACCATTCCAATATCTTATATAAAGGGCCATCATCCTTTGGAGATGTCAGTCATGAATCACGCCGCCTTCAGCCGTGTCTAGTGTCCCCAAAATTGCAGACAGGTGGCTTATCTTGCGATGATGGTATGTTTGCATCTGCCATGAATTCACTTATACGAACTGAGGCCATTTGCATGCCAGAGATGCGCAAGAAGGAAAAGTTACAGAGTTTGAAGAATGGTAGCTAAAAATGACGTGGGTGAAAGGTGTACACTGTACATACTCAGTGCGGACGCTGCGTTTTCTTCGGACCCACCCTTCTTTTTGACCCCACATGCCATCGACGACGCGATGGCTTCACATTGTGCCTTTTGCTTCGAGGGACCATGCTGGCTGCTGTCTTGTCAAGCTTTCTACGAAATCACTGGCCGTTTCGTCTCCCCTTTGATAATGAATCTCCTGCTAAGTTTTGATTCAAACTCAACTGATCAGTCGATTTGACGAGTAGACTACCTCCCCGCTCACCGGAGCGCGCTCTCCTGAAATAAGAATATACCGATATTTTGTGGTCAATTGCTGGAACCACTCGACTCCTCATCATAACGCCGTCCAAACGTTCTTTTCGGACTGCGTCGTGTCATGTTTCGCGCAATTTGTGAACGCGACCCTACGTTTCCAGCGCCCGAAAGACTAAAGGGGCACGCTCCTGCAACGAACCCTCTTTTGCACTTTGGGGAGCTCGCTCCTGATCGTCTCGCCTCAGGAGCTTTCAGCTTGTAATCGCAGTGACTGGATCTTATATCAGCGTTTCCAGTATCACCCTGTCAACCGAATCCTGATTGGCAACGGCTCCCTGAGGACCGTCTCTGGTCACCTGGTGACCATCACCGCGGAAAGAACTCATTCTCTGTCTGAAACATCAAGAAACCGGCATTCGACGTCATGTCTACATTCAAACCTGATACTTGGCGCCCTCTGCCACTTCCAGTTTCATATGGGCTGCCTGTACTCCTGGTGTCTGCGGATATGGGTCCTTCTTCCTATGTCGTTAGCATCAGCGATATGGCAAACATGTGGTCAGAAAAATTGGATCGAAAAGCCATATGCATAAGAGCCTGGAGTGAGAATACTAGTATCGATCCTAGTGACACTGAAGAGAATATGAACAAATTCTTGTCCTGCTTGAAATCAGCCCTGGACCCTACACAAGACGGTCATGACACTACGAGCCTGTCTTTGTCTCCAGCTACCGTCTCTGATACCGGCGAAGGAGGGCTCACCATCAACGTTACATGTCGGCTCCAGGGCTTCAGCCCTCTGAGATGGCCGATACACCTGAAAAAGCTACCATCATCCGCTGTCGCGACGGAGCTTGTTCTGCCTCTAATCCAAGCAAACTTTGACAGGCTTCGAGAAGTACACTCCCTGACAGAATTAATTAAGTGCAAGGATTCCGTCATCACAAAAATGTCCGACAAGCTTGAAGCAATGGGCGCTGGGTTAGAGCATGTTTTTACCGCACTGTCCGGCCGGAAAGGGGTTACACGCGCTGTCGCTGAGGATCGGGTCAAGGGCGTCGGTTCATTCAACGTATACAAGTGGAAGGATGAGCTTGATTCAAACGCATCAGGTCCTGGTGGCGTGAGTGAGCTTATACAAGGCGTGTTCGGAGCAAGTGGTTTAGAATGTCGCACCAGTCTCGAGATCGATAATTCACCAGCGCTGGATCAGTGGTGGCATGGCTTTCAGCCAACTGGTCAATTTTCGCAACAAAAGCAAACCAAGGCTCCGCCGTCAAGAAGTAGCACGCCTACTGTACCAAAACAATTGACCATTCATTACGATGACGATGAAGATGACTTCCAAGTTCAGTCCACGCCTCCTCATCTCAGATCGACTGAAGACACTGCGCACTCTCCACATGGAACCGGCCACGCCGACGCGACAGTGAACAAAAATCAAGACTTCAAAGTGCCGGATAGTGGCCCGTCATCCGTCCTGTCCGACCGAAGACGGCAACCTGAAACCGAGAGGACAACATCACGATTGGGCGCCATTGGGGTTAAGAGGCAGCCGGCGCAACCTCGGCATCCACCATCATCACCTTCACACGGCGACGACGCAAAATTGCCACTCGATGATGATGAGGAAACGGCTTCTGAGGCATCGGACGATGACGATGTAACAGCCTCACCGCAGAACTCCCCGCCAGCCTCGCCTCCAGCCGAGACTACAGCATCAAACAGAGCTCAGAAGAAAGGGGGTCTTGGCGTCATTGGGGGCGGCGCGACAAAAGCGCACTCCTCTATTGGAGAGACAGAGGTCACGAATACACTGGACAAACCTCATCGCGCAAGTTTAGGGAAAATTGGAGGCAAGCCGCCAAAGCCGATGGATCAGGATGATGGCGAGAGCCGCGGCCGGTCTACGCAACAAAAGGAACCCCAGAAATTGGAGGAGAAACCAAGAGAGTCGTCACAAGAGCGAGCGGATCGCAAGAGAGAGGAGCTCAAGCGGGAGCTGGAAAGGAAAGCTGCTGCTGGGCCGACAAAGAAGAAACGCCGGTTTTGACCGCGATGAGCATATCAAGGACCTGAGGATCCTACTAGATGAATACCGTATACTTTCCAAGTTGGGTAGATTTTCACTGCCTAAATTTCCAGATTTCGAGCAGTATAGGCTCCTCCTCGGGGAAAGGGTCTTCTGCTTCAAGTCCACTTGTTGTTGATATTACGTGCATCTCACGACCTGTAGGCTCTTGGACATTGCAACTTGACGACACATCTTTTCATCATCCTTCACAGAGGGAGACCACCTTAGAAATGGCAGGCTTTCATCTAATCTTGTCTGCACGTCAGCATCGCCAAACGGCGGTGAATATGTAGGGAAGACTTGGAGAGCGGGAATCACCCCTTTCGCGCATGATTAGAAATTCCTCCATTGCGTCTAGTATCTGTCATGGAGAGAAATTTTCACGTTGCAACCTGAGTACTTGCGAGGTGCATACAGTTCCGTCGGATTGAAGCCTCTGGATTGCTCACTGCAATAGGTGTCGTACACGCGATAACGTTCTCTAAACAGTCTGCCGCCCACACCACGATATGAGAACTAAACTCCTCCACCGAGCACTTGCTCTCGTGAGTATTGGGGCGGGTGCGTTTGGCCATAACATCGTTAGGCAGGCCCAGAGCCTGCGCCCGCGCGGCTGACGTGCATCTCTCGTCAAGCGGGCGGTAACCTTGCAGCCGTTGCACGTTCTGAATCAGGCCACGCCAAGCTGATTATGAAGATGGCGGCTGATATCTCGTCCACATTGGCCTGTTTTTTCTCGGAGGCTCCTTTTTTGCAAAGTGGGAGTGACATGGCATGCAAAGCGAGACACAGAATAGCCGACCGCTCTTTCATACATGACGCAGATTTTTGACATGTCAGAAGAGGTAGCCAGTTGAATCTTGTGCAAGTCCACAATACATCTCCGAACAACAGCTATGATACTCCCAAGACGAGAATAACAGCCAGCCTCACTTCAATGGCGCCAATCGTCTTCATCCTGCGACCAGGCTAAACCACTTCTCTTTCCAGCTTTCTGCCCCCGTCGTCTTGCCCTGTTGATTATAAGCTCACCCCATGGCAAAGAACTAGACGAAACTCGCGCGGGCGCAAGCAACTTTTCCACCATACCCGAACCGGTTATGCCTGCTTTCTTGCATCGCAGATGAGCCAATCCCCTTGCATCTGCCGGCTAGGTGCCAATGACAAGCAATTCATGACCAGGGGGGCAAGAAGGCTCGCCTCGTGAGCTAGAATGGAAGGTGTGTCTGAGTCGAATCCGAAATAGTCGAAATCTACACTGCCTGTTTCATCCCAGAATTTTTTGCGAGTATGTATATTGCCTCCCGGGATCCGAATACCTGGATCCGGGGGACTTTCTTCATCAGATCAGCGGAGGTGACTGCGAGGGACTACCTAAGGTACCCAGGTACCTACATAGTGCCAGCACCTGATCAATGAGGGCAGATTGGCTGAAGAATAAACCATGTCAAGTATCAAGATGCATGCTGCAAAAGACTTCCCGGCCATGGCCCATTCGCCTCATCGGGACGCAGTCCGTAGCTCTGCGTCAAGTCTGTATACGAGCTGAAGAGGGTGCGGTATTCTATACTTTGGCCCCCTCTTTCTGGGCGACATACTACAAGGACTTGCCGCTGTCCATTTGCCCCTAGCAACACAGACATTCATACTTGGCGAACACGGGCTCGAGTCGCGCACCTATGACAATGTCGTGAGTGGCTTGTATGGTGTTGATGGGTGGGATTAGTGCCGTGCAGTGCATCATTGTGAGAACAGTGTCAGCTTCATGTCCCTTGCGATGAGGTGCTGAATTGCCAGTAGGAATGGAGCAGGCCGCGTTTCGGGTGGTACATCTTTTAGCTCCCGCTTCACCGCTATTCAACTCCTCTCTCAGCGTGTAAAGTGGCTTGTTAAACCTTTTTGCATTCTCGGATATCGGTGAGGCTACTTGCTGGCATTGTCTGCGGAAAAGAAGGCTCGGCGTCAACTGGTTGACGATGACTTAACTCGTCTGGGTCGTGGCTGCGGTAGTGCGTCCTCATCCATGCGTCTAAGGTGCATTGCTTTGGTGGCTGATTTCACGATGCTGAGAGTTCTATGGAACAATGTTGGGTAGTGCCTTCAATTGGGAGGTTGTGTTGCCCAGTTTCTTGCGCCCTTGCAAAGTTTCTCCTTCTGTCAGCACCAATTTATTATGCTGCGACGCTCTTTTTAGCAGCATGTCATGGTCGTCAAGGACGTCAACATGACCAGCTAATCCGCTGAAGGGCGGCGCTCTTCGTTATGTTCATCTAGACACTTGATGACCAGCCGACTTGAAGTGGTATTAGACCGGCCATACGACCGTAAGCCGGCCATTACTGCGTTCGTAATTCCGTTTACAGTCTGCATCAGGATACAGGATCGACTAAGGATAATGGGAGGCGAAGAACGGCAACGGAAATAAAACGGCGAGGAGCAAGTGCGGCCCGTCCGCAATAGGTTGTTGTTTCTTGACTTCCCAGCATGGAGTTCGTCCCATTAATAAACGCCTCTTGGAGCTTGGCGGGTACCTATATACCTCGTTGTACACAGAATATCATGAGAAATTCGGATATAAGGGCGCAGCACCAGAATTGAACCCGCCGCTCGGTCTATGTCAGCTGCCCAACTGTGACATACGGCTTCCGCTCTGGATGAGATCAAGAGAATGCCAACTCTGGTCGGTCACCGGTCCATATTGTGTTAGGGCCGTCCTACCTCGTGTAAAGCTACAAGGGCACATTATCCGGCCCGCTAGGCTTATATCCCGAACGGAAACTATGTTAGGTAGCCAGTACGATCGAGGATGATGCAGACGGTGCAGTCGGCGCATATGTATCATGTACAAACCCAGGACGATTCAGGGCCAGTATGCACTCACTGTTCACATATGCATAATGCAACTAGATGTCGATGGAGGGTAGTGAGACAAGAGGAAGCCTCAAGCTGCGTTTGAGCATGGGAAGCATGCAAATGAAACTCAACAAAGACAGGTTTGTGCGACGTACCAATTACCATGCAGTGCAACGGCACATTGCGTGCGCACAGCATGGAGTCGAGACAGATGCCGGATAGGCTCGTACTACCTGTCTCCTTGATGTCTCGCATACCCGCTTGCATACATGCACCGGTATGTGTACGGAGTATACGTAATCTCATGAACGCCGTCCCCTTGCGAAGGCCACGCACATGTAGATGCGCAGGATCTCTTACTTTGAGCACGTCACAGGGCCGCGATCTTGGCCGAACTACAAGCTTGAAGCCACCCCCTCTCGGCAGAGTCCCACAGAGACTAGACCGTACGTATCTATCGTGACACCGAACCCCGGGACTTGTCTCATACATACCTACTACATACTGACAACTCGGCCAGTACAGCATCGCCAGTTGGCAAGTGTCATGCCGATGGGCGGTCCTCTTGTCCAAGTCTCCTTTCCTGAAGGGCACAGAGAGCACCTATGTAACCCAAAACGCAAAACGCCACCGCATGAACTCACTGCCTTGCCTGTCACTGACTCACTGCATGTATGTACATGGATACATCCTATGTACATATGGCAAGCCAAAGGCACCAGCCGCGTTGTACGTTCCCTCCGCGTCCTTGGGACCCTTGAAACGATGTCTGGTCACTGGTACATTCGCATCCCGAGCATCGATGTGATGATGTGCGTGTTGGTCATGGAACTCTGACGATAGTCTCTGTAAATGACTTCACCGACTCGCCCGAGATGTCCACCCCCACTCGATCACAATCTCGTCACATCGAGGAACATGATCCATTTGCCGTTTCTTTGCAGGTCCAGCCTCATGGGATAGGGCCGACAGGCCGCCCACATACACTCGCGTCAGCGCCGAGCGGCAGTGTACTCTCATTGGTATCTATGTACGTCACCGGACTGACATGAATGGCACAACTTTGGAACCCCCCTCATCTCTTATGAGTTAGTCTCGGCCTAGGCCGATCATGCCATCCGCAGCAACGGCATAGCTGGCTACGCCATCGGACGGGATCCAATTTCACGACGCTTGAGCCCCTTCCTCTCGTTTCTTTTATTAATCTCGGCCTAGGCCGGATACAGAAGGGAAGAAGATCGACATATGAAACTTGAGAGGCGTATTGAGCTTTGTCGGTGTAAAGTCTACGGCCCACTTCCTGTGTCCCTTGGTCCTTGGATGATGGCTCAGAGGAACAGAAGACAACGGAGGCCGCCGTGACGAAGAATCCTGGGCCGTTCAGCCGCAAGCTATCCGTCTGGTCTTTGGGTAAACAGAGCGACGCCCTGCCAAGGGAACCACACAACGCCTGGCACGCCCCAGTGGAGGCCATCGTCCTTCATCGTCGCCTTCTTGCTCGTCCTCCTTCTCCTGCCCTCTGCATCCAAGGGGTACACACTATGGGAGATTTCTTGGGTGAAACAGGGCAGGGCAAGAGGCTGTTTCCTTGCTGACATTGTAGAACCCGTCGGGGGAAAATCTTGGCAACGCCAAAGGAATCATCAGAAACGGGAGGGGGGTTCCTTTGGTCGATGCGGCGCGTATGCGCAGATCCCGCGAACCTAAATCTTAATTCGTTCCCCGCGCGCCCAACGATAGTGCGATACGATGCTACGTGGTGCAAGGCGAGGTCAAGGGTCAAGGGTCAAGGGTCAAGGGTCAAAGGCAATGTACGTAATGTCTCCCTCGCAATACCTACTTGGCTCTGCTGCTCATACAGTTTGTTGTATCCAAACCCCCTCTTTCATGATGGACCCATCGATGCTGCGCTGCGCAGTTGTGTGTAGTGAGCAGTCCGTTTTCGTTGCTCACATGAGCATGCATGAACATGGAGATGGGGGTGCATGGACATTGGACAGGTGCATATACGTTCGTCGTACACACATCATCACCGCTCTTCGCTGTTTCTTTGCTTACATGGTCCGTGGCAAGACCTCCTCTCCTGTGTCCCCCTCCCGAGCGAGCGCCCGAGGGACCTGTCGGCATGTCGGCAGCAGAAATGCAGAATTTTTTGAAAGTTCAAACGAGCATGATGACGGTCAAAGTGTTGAGGTATGTACAGTACCTACAGCCGTCCGGGCAAAGCAACCTCCCCAGAAGAATGCAATGCCTCAATTTTTTTCAAATCGCTACTACCAATCAAGTTACCCAGTTGCTCTCCTGGTGTCTCATACCACATGCCACAGTATGTAATTGGTCAATTGGCTGGCATCCCACCCAGCTCGCGGGCACCCGATCGTCCCATTGCCGTCCGATCTGGTGCCGTTTGTTTGGGAGGCGCGTGGCAGGCGGGAGCTCGCGGAGATGGGTTCAAGCGGGGAAACAAGGATACCTACGGCGGAACATCGAACAAGAAAAAGGGACACGTCGTATTTTATCCATCATTTAATTATTATATGCCAGGATAAAAAGCATAGGTACATATGTACCTAAGGTAACGGGCAGATCACTGGGTGCATGCGGATCCGGACCCTATGAGCCTGTCTGAGCCTATCAACGTTGAACAATGCGTGTGCGATGATACAAACATCTCTGTATGTACTTTCTCACTGCACCATGTACACACAGGACTTTGCTTCTTCTATTCTTTGCGCTGTCCAAGCAAGAGTGGGATGTATGTATGGCTGCTCAACTGGTGGGCAATTACATACATACCTAATCTAAGGTAGGTAGGTTCCATCGATAGGAATATGTAGTACATGTTTAATTCTAGCATGGATGATGGTACACACCGGAGCGTTTGCATGTCCACTCAAGGAGACCCATCGTCACGCACATGTCGCATGGCCATGCCCGGAAGGTGACATCGTGTCTCTTGATGCATGCATGTCTCACATGATAGGCGGAGGAGAGAAGAAGAAACCTGGGTTCACAGATTCACAATGGAGAAAATCAGCCTGCCGAAATTCTTGGTAACCATGTATGTACATAATTTGACTGGCTTGACTTGTATGCACAATGCAGGCCTCTCTACTATGCATAGGTAGCTCAGCCCCCCGCGCCCTTTTCGCAACTTTGCATCAAGCGTGCATCCGGGGATGCTCGGATTCCATGTCCCGCAGAGAAACCTACCTCACTCATCGCTGAGAACGAATCTAAACATACATACATACTCCGTAAGCCAAACCCGTTACATACGAGACCCCCTCGTACATAGCAAAGACTGAGCAAATCAAACCATAGGTATGTATGTACCAACACCAGCCAAATTTCAGAACCCCTGACCAACGCCACTCCATCCTCTCAGATCCACGCTAGGTGGTCTGGTCTGCCGTTCCACGCCCCAAAGTCTGGTCCCGCCGCCACAGGCAGAGAAGAAGCTGCCTGTGAGGTATCGTCGTCTCCCGGCATGCCAAACGTTTGCTGAGGCAGGGGTGCAAGCCACGAGTTCGCCCCAGTGTCGGGGCTGAACAGGCTCAACGGCGTCCCTGTCTCAGCAAGGTATAAGCCGACCGGTTCGAAGGCTTGGGAACCCCAGTTTTGGCTGCTATTCCCGTCGCTATTGCCCGAGAAATGCGCAAAACCCGGGCCTGAGAATCCACCACCACCACCACCACCACCAAAGTGTTGCGACGATTCCAGCACATTGCCGCAACTGACCGCCGGTACCTCCTGGTACGGTTGATGATGCAATGCCAGTGGGTAACTCATTGGGATGGCATCGCCGTAGCCATACGCGCTTGGATGTGCTCTTTCCAAGTCGAGCGTCTGCTGAGGCGATTCGTACAATGGTCCCCCTGGCCTACAATCTCGTAACCGTTGCGTGCGTTGCCTTGCCGCCTTGGTCGCGCAGCCTCCCTTGCGACCTGATATGGCCTTTTTGGCCGATTGATCAAGGACGCAGGAGGAGGAGGACAAAGAGGAGGAGGAGGAGGAGGAGGAGAGCCTAGCTCGATCGCTGGCGGCAGTTCTGGCTCGCTTCCCGTGAGCGCGCCTTGCATACACCTGGTTCCGGTACCTGGTCGTGCTCTGGACTCCTTCAGCTACGGCCCAGTCCGCCAAAACCCACTTGTTCGTGTGCTCTCTCAAACGACCTTTCAATAGGTTTTGCAAGGTACTCTCTAAGAGTGTTG
>QEQW01000697.1:0-13526 GCA_004016085.1 Claviceps quebecensis
CCCCCCCCCCCCCCCCCTTTTTCTTTTTTTTCTTTTTTTGTCCCACTCCCTTCTCTCTGGATTGCCACGTCATCTGTTCTGTTTACAAAACACACGTCAATACTCTGCATAGACTAATCCTCGATCGTCATGCAGCACCTCCATCGAGCGAGATCACAAGCAGATCCCCGTCTGCAAAAAGGGCCAGCCCTCGGTCGCCGTCAAGATTGAGATGGGTGGTCACCAGCCTACTTACGGACGACATCTAGAAGAGACAGACAGCTTATACAGTCTGGTCTCTCGAGCCAGCATCAACTGTCTCAAGGAATTCTACAGGAAGGACGTCAGCAACGAAGAGTGGCAGCTCATCATCAAGCTGAAGCCTCTCTTCGACATCAACTAGAATTGCGTTGTACTGGAACACATTACTCTTGCGCTTGTCGGGCGCGACTTGATACAGGGCTCACTGTTGCGTGCAAATATACGTTTCACAACATGTATCAACCGCAATCTAGCAAATAGAAGTCGTTACACCAAAGCAATGGTCGAGGAATGTCTACGAGGAGGTAGAGACGGGATTACGTGGTCCACGCATTGTAAACGATCTGGCGATTAGTTTAAACCTTGTTATGTCAGTACATGCTGCATAATTCACTGTTACGAAGAAGTTCCATCTCCATGTGTGTATTGTAAGCCGTATGGCAGCCACCATGGTGCCTTCATGACGTCCCTTGTAAAGCAGAGAAGCGGGCGGAGCAGCTCATGCAGAAAAATTTCAGAAGGATACAATGTCGTGCGTGAGCCATCATGAAACAAGAAGTCGCAGTGCAAGTCTTGCAAAAATAAAGAGGAGGAGGAGCCGAATGATATACGTGTGGCCTTCGTGTAAAGATATAGAACGCCGCCTTGTTTGGTACTCTAGACATGGTACAGGCCATGTTTTCCCATCGAAAGATTACGTTGTCCAAAGGCTGGATTGATCAGACTGTAACAAATTACGGAGTACTCCGTTATACTGAGTGGGGATCATTCTACGTAAGAGTTAAGACCACTCCGAGAGGTGACTAGGAGGTACATAGGTAATGCCCCCATTAATATGGAAACGTTATATCCAGGGGATGATATGTATAGTCTCTGTGGCTTTATCCAACGATTTTGCTATACATACATACCTAGATTGTGCAGGCATCGACACATCAAGAAGTATGCCTGAAGCAATAAGAATAGCTTATGCTGAAGGTATAACACTCAGGCTTCTTATGTTCACAGGTTGCGCATGTAGAGGTAATCAGTAGTTACGAAAACACTAGAGAGAAAAATGAAGCCTCGGAGACTCTACGCGAAGGAGTAAGACATGATTCGGTCGGGGTCTAAGTGGCCCATCCCCTGAGGTCCAGGGCAACCGCGCATCTCTGTGATTAGCGGGTAAGAGCTGGACATGTCACATAATACGACGAAGTGCGTGCCTACCATGTACATATATACTCAAGTGACAGACATCTCGGTACTTATCACGGGGCGGATACAAAGATGGAGTGGAGCTAGCCACACGGTGATACCGTGGGCTCTTCAAGACTTCAATCCAATCATGAGTGCTGGCACGATCGAAAAGAACAAATAGCGACTAGTCAAGATAGTTCTATACTAGCAGCAACTTTTGGGAAATGAACCATCTCCGATGTGATGTCAAATCGGCCATGAACACCTCATCCAACCCCGTTTCGTGTCCGTTTCACTCATCTCCCTTCAAGCATGTTCATGCCGTCCTTTTCCTTGGAGTATCTACGTACATGTCCTTTACGTCCATTTCGAGTGTCTGACCAGGTTTTGTCTATTTTGACTCAGTATTTTGCTCGCTTTCAGGCTGGGCAGTATCGACGTCTCGCATCTCCTGATCGTCTCCAGTTTGTTGCGTCGCTTTCTCAGCCTCCGGCTCTACTTCGGGCGCCTTTTTGGCAGCCTGCTCCGCCGCGGCGCGCTCCTGAACGGCAATTCGTTCAGCTTCGACTTTCTCAAAGTGACGCTGAACAATGGGGCCGGCAAGGGCCCTCAGTTCATCTAGTTTGGCAACGTAGACGCCCTTTGAGGCATCATCGCCCTCATCGTAGAGCCAATTCTATCGAGAATATGAATGTGAGCCTCCGTATGACACCGATCAAGGAACGTCGAAGACCAGGACTGTGCATGCAAAACTTACCTCTGCGGCTTCCAACTGGCCCTTGATAGACGCCTTTTCTTCGTCGGTGGTGAGATCGGCGTACTGCTCATCCAGCTTGGCACGAAGATCGTAGATGTACGTCTCGAGCTCATTCTTCTTTTCCTCCGTATCGGCAACTTCCTTATCTTCCAAGATCATTGATGCTTCCTTCTCTGCCAGAGCAGTTTTCTGGGACGCATCTAGGGAGGAAGTGCCGCTAGAGATGGGCAGATCACCCTTTCGAATCTGCTTTTTCACCTTTCGCGTCTTCTTTGGAGCGTCGTCTTTCTTATCCATGTCCATGGCCTGCATCGAGCTCATTAGTACACAAGCTTCGATAGATTACGGTCGCCTGATATCTTATTCGTCTCAACACTTACGTCTGGGTCCTTCTTCTCGCCGTCTTCTTTCTCGTCGTCCTTGACCTCCTCTTCAATTTCTTGTTCTTCAACGTAGTAGCCCGATTCAACGTTCAGAACACCATGGATATTAATGCGAGCCTTAAGCTTGCAAACCATGAACTCCTGCTGGCCCTCGACCTTGACACCTTTGACGGAAAACCGACCAAGCCACGGGTTCTGCTTTCCGGGAAGGTCATCAGGTTTTAGGTACCTAGCTTCAAGATCAAAAGTCTGCTTGCGGAAAAAGGTAAGGATTTTTGTGGAGGGCAAGATGTTGCCCTTGGTAAAGACCGTCAAGCTCGTCTCTTCATCTGGTATATCGTCGGCCTTGTCCCAGGAGAATTCGATTGGGTAGCTGACGACATCCTGGACGGAGAAATCACGAACGCGAAACACCGGTGACAGGATGGCACAGCTGAACGCGCATCCACGAGCAATGGCTTCATCAGCGTTCATGGTGAAGGATAGTGGTTTGCTAAAGAAGGCTTGGATACGCTCCTTGACAGCTGGTACGCGCGAGCCACCTCCAACGATCTCAATGATGTCGATGTCATCCTTGGTAAGGTTGGCTTGTGCAAGAGCCTGTTCCAAAGGCTCGTGGGTACGTGCCAAGATAGGCTCGATCATGGCCTCAAATTCCTGACGAGTGATCAAAGCGGAGACATCGATGTCGTTCATGACCGACTCAATGTTGACAGGAGCCTGCTGGTTGGCGGACAATATTTTTTTTGTCTTCTCAGCAGCGGCGAGGGTGCGAGCCATAGCTCTGCCGTGGGTGTAAATGTCGACCTTGTACTTACCCTTGAACTCCTTGGCAAGGTGTTCCACGAGAGCTCGGTCAAAGTCACGACCACCGAAGTTGCGGTCCCACGCGGTGGACTTGACAGCTAGTTCCCCTTTCTTGAACTCTACAATAGAGCAGGTGTAATTGCTGTGGCCAATGTCAACAAAGCAAACTCGACGAGGCTTCTCGTCGGCAGCAGGAAGGTCAAGCTTCGTGATGCCCCAGCCCAGCGCGGCGGCAGTCGTGTCATTGATGAGACGCAAGACCTTCAAGCCGGCAATCTCAGAAGCGTCCAGCAGAGCTCGCCGCTGGGCATCGGTGAACCAAGCGGGGACGCTCATGCAGAGTTCTGAGACAGGAAGCTTGAGCTCGGTTGCAGTGTTTTGTTTGATCTTGCTCAAATACATAGCAATGAGCTGAGTTGATGTGAATTTCTCGGTGCTGCCGAGGTAGTTAACCTCGACGCCAACCTGGCCGTTTATATCAACGAGAGGAGCGGAGACGAATTGCTGTTCGTTCTTGATATCGGGATCATTGAAGGATCGCCCGGCAAGTCGTTTCAGGCAGCTGACTGTGTTCTTGAGATTGGTAATTTCCTGAGTCTTGGCCAGTTCTCCGAGATAACGACTCTTGGGGCCGAAGCCAACCATAGAACTGAAGGGGAGGAAATTGTCTTGTTAGCGTCACAATGATTCGTCATAGCTAGAATTGCCCTTTTGCTAGGAATGTCTTCCAGGCAATAAGCATAGGAAGAGGGACTTATCACATCAAGGGTCAACCTACGGGGTAGCTCGATTAGAGACTTCATTGGTTATCTACGCAATTGAGACTTGTCAGCAATCCTTCTTATGACGTGCATCGGTCTCGATCCGCAACATAGCGTGGATACAGAAGACATCGCACACGTTATGGACTCATGAGGACTGCTCACCACATCGACACCGCGGTTTCTAGCAACAGCAACCACCGTCTTGAGAGTTCCGAAGTCGACACCTGTTGAAGCAAGTTATGTTAGCCATTACTATAAAGCTGACAACGGCGGTGATTAAGGGGCTGCAAAGGTCTCTGCCCCGTTGTGTCGGTGCCTCATATCGTGAACAACTTTTTCATGTGACGGAAAGACAAGTCAAGAAAAAATAATCCGGTCAGCTTCTCTCAGCCTGGAAGTCTGTTACTTACCCACGACACTCATTGTACCGAGAATCTATAGCTTGTCTCACTTGTGTTCGTTTTTCTGTGATGTTCTATTCGTCTTTATCGCTTATCTCGAGCCACCGAGGGGTAACGCGGGGGTGAACAGAGGACAGGTGAGAGCTCGAACGGAATCGATATCTGTGGTGATGGACGGAAAATTGAAGTCAAGGGCCAAAGCGCTCGCGTGGCTTGAACGTCGACGTTTGCAAAGCAGATCTGGCGCAATTCGGCAGTGTGGGTATTGCCTATGTTATTAATAAGGTGCAGGCAAGACGGACGTTGAGGCAGCTACTTGGGACGCAGGGCTCGGGAGTGCACGCTTTGGGATGCGGAGGGATTCGAGACTTTTCTGCTCGTCAATTGGGCGGTGCATGTGCTGCTGGCAGCTCCCCTGACTCAGCCTCTCAGGTGCAGAGTACCTATGTACATACCTAGGACATACCTTGTGCCAGCAGCGCAGTACTATGTACTCTGTACATTCTACATATAAGACAGGTGTCGAGTTACATACTACCTATGTAGTGAGGTACATATTTCATACCTGGTAGCGACTTCGGCCCCGCCAAGTACTGAAGCGCCCACATTTTGTCGAAGCGGGAAGAATTTTCCAGAGCCTTCGATTGTTGTAAAGTTGTTGTCGCTTTTTGTCGCTTTCTTATCGCCCTCTTATCGGACTTCGTGGAACAAGAAGGAGAGGGGAAAGCGACATTGCAGGGACCTTTGTGCGTGAGCAATGGACGTGAAGTCGGCTACGGTCCGAGTGTGCATCTTGAGAGGCGTTTCTATGAACATTGCACGCAACTCAAGCATGCCTAGGTAGATGGTAGACGGTAGACCACAGTTGCTCTCTTGGTCTAAATAAACTAAGACAGCGACCTCTTCGCGGGAGGTAACTTACATTGGGTGCGTAATGCACAAAATCAGAGTGTTGGCACCACGTTTTCTTATTATCGAAACAGACTTCAAATGAATGATTACATTTTCAGCCTGGGGATAGATTTCCTCTTTGTCAATTCGCTTGAAGGTTTATTAGTTTATGGCCCATGCATTTGCAACTGCCACATCATTCTTCCCCCTACCTATGGAAGGCGAACGATGGCTCCAACTCGAAGAGTGACATAATTACATGGACATCAACGTGTTGGTCCTGAGCCGCGTATAGTAACGTGTTACCGTTCTCATATCTTTTCATGTCTTGTTCATGCTCTTCGTCCGCCCGCAGATTCATAAGGCCACGAGTCAATTTCTAGCACAGTTCAGCCGCTTCGTCTCTGCTTCTGGCTTCCTCGATCGTATAGTTTGCTCGCGATTTGGGAAGATTTAATGGCCCCATGGTTTTCCTGGGACTTGAGAATCGGCCATCAACCGCATCTGGAGGCCGCACAATGCTCCGCTTCCGGCTGACAAGAACACTGCCCCCCGATGTGCCATCAGCGATTATCCTTGCCTCTTTTGCGGGCTTGAACGTCTCAGGCACAATGTTGAGTTCGTCTCCCAGCTTCTCTGCCCGCTCTGCGGCTTCTCTAGCCGTTGTGTTTTGATCAGCTGCCGCGGCGTCCGCTCGTGGACCTCCCCAGGTCCGTGAGCCAGCCGTCAATATTCCGTAGACCATGTAGTACCAGTTGAACAGAGGGTTCATGATGAACATGAGAGGATATAACCAAATCTTGAAACGCTTCAGTTTAGCGCCAAAGTATAGCATCAGAAGCCAATTCAATCCTAGCGACACTGCGATGAAGCCTACCGGCAAGTCGTGCAGCTTTGCTGTGGTTGTCACCAGTGCGATGACCATGATAAAGAACAACAGCGCTGTGGTTCGAATTGAGTTTTGCATGAACCTCACAAGAATCAATACCGGGTATCGCTTCCATAGGCGCCAGTCCGTCAGCATGCAAACTTCGTTTGTTATGAAACCAAGAAACCATCGTCGCCTCTGCTTAACAAGGGATCTATAGGTTTGAACTGCCTCTGTCTTGCAGAACGCAGACGTACACATCTGGATTTGATAACGCTGCTTTGCACCTATCATGAACAGATGTGTAAGCCAACGGTCCTCGCCCAAATGGCATTTGGCGTAATCGAATAGATCGTCACACTCCTCGGCTTTATCCGCGAAGTAGTATTTGGCCATACGCCTGAAGGCAGAAAATCGAAGCATTGTCAGCGCCCCTGGAAGACATGTGACAGAGCCACAACCGGATTCTACAGTACGCTCAAACAGCTGTCCATGGATGTATTCCATATCCTGAAGCAGAGTGATGATGCTATGCTTCTTTGTCGTCGACGTGATTACTCCCGTCATAGCCAGCATCTGCCTGGAGTTCCCCGGGCTCAATTCCATGTCGTAGACGAAATTCTGAATGCAGGCACTGTCTAGTACACAATCCGAGTCAATGAAGAGGATGAAAATGTTGTCATAAAGTTTGTTGTACTCTGCATATATGCGATCAATTAGCTCGAATGTGAGTTTCTGACAGTGCCTTTTACCGCCGTGAGGAAATCGAGACACTGTGACCCGCACAGATTTATAAACGACATCGATACATGCAGGATAGTCGTCTAGACCATCCGATACTCCGAGATGTCGTAGCGTGCGTACATACAGCTCATCTGCCTCTTCGTTGTCGAAGGACAGAAAAAGATGAACGCAAGTCGTTGGATAGTCGCACTGGACAACAGAATCGACTGCCCCCATGAGTACCTCGAACTCTTCGTGGTAGCAAGGCATTACTATGACGGCTTTCGGAGCGGCAATCTCGTCCAGCACCCTCTGCATCCTCTTCTTTCGCCCCAAATGATGAGTGGCAAGCTGATAAATACAGAATAGCCAGGGAACCGTCAGTAGTATCGCAAAGCTCCAGAAAGCAAACCATTGTAGGAATGATACCATGGCTTCTGGCCAGACGCTTGATATAACCCGAGGTAGCGGAAGAGTAACGAGCATAATGGGAAGAAATATGATACTGAAGATTCATCACCAGTCAATTTTTAGATGTGAGCGGCCCATGACCCTGTCTTTTTCACTCCGTCTCTTGGAATAGCAAAGATCAACATACCGCAAGATGGAGAAAGCAGAGCCAATCACTAGGCAAAGGGCACGAATCGACCAGTGTTCTGCTTTCATGTATGCTTTGACGAAGCAATAAATGAAAGCAGCGAACCAGAGGAGCCATTCCAGACAAGCCGTGAGCATGACAAATCCAACGATAGCAGTATATATGATCTGTGAACTTAGCAGCCATCTACATTCACCATTTGTATAGTGTGCGGATCCGGGACTCACATCGTTAACCGGCCACTGACTAGTTGAGACAGCCATCTCCTTGAGTGAACTCTGCGCGAAGCAGATCGGATGGAGACTTGATCTTAGAATGATGGCACAAGGAATCGACCAGAGACTTCTCTACTCGACATGGTAAATTGGAATTTTCTACGAGGGAGGATCTCTAGTCGACTTGTGGATTGCCTGCCTCTCTGTGTCGCCCAAGTTTGGGCCAAGAAAGGGTCTGAGCTCCAAATCAGCTGCATGAACAACGGGGCTCTGTACTTGGTCTTGTCACACTACGTAGTACGTACCTATCAATGCAGCAAGACGGGTACTTTACGTGTGCAGTATGTATTCACTACCGCGATCGCATTACCGAGTCGTCACCATAGCGACACATGTATCTCAAGCGCAGTCGAAGTCGGTTGACTTTTGAGTTGACCTTGTGCACGTGCCACAATCGAGCCTGGGAAACTACCTGAAACGACCCAAGAAGGTAAATGTGCCTGCCTACCTTGAATATACATAACTACGTAATTATAATAATAACGTCAGTAACGTTTTGGACTGATCGATATCCGTCACATTACTAGCCTCGCTCGCAGGCAATCAATGATAGAACGCATAATTCATGACAGGCATGTGACATGTCTCCTAAGAAAGTCATGCGGACTGCAACAAGAACTGGAAAATGCGATCATGTCTCCCTTTCCGTTCCGCCAAATAGACCACACGATAGCCTATGCAAGTTCCACTAATAGATACAATCGTATACATAGGTAACCGGATGGACGTCGCACATGGCTGGCGTTAGTCCAGTTCTGTCCAAAATTTCGGAACCATGTGCAAACGTTACGCGATTGACCACACGTTTAGCTTTCATGAATGGCTTGCAAATTGTAATCGTAGAATGCGAAAGGCTGCATGCAATGAATGTCAATGGGCCAACGCCTCCCGCATTCTCCACCTGGGCGCTCTCGTGAAGTAGCGTCTGAGCGCATCTAGGCGCAGCCAACTTGCTGAATATGTATGTACCGCCCGGCGGCTATGAGGTGGAATTTGTGCAGAAGCACTGGCGCGCAGCATAGTTGAAGCGCCAAGGAATGTCTTGCTGAATCGGCCGCGGGGGCAGTACGCATTCATTTGTGCCCAAGAGACACCCGCTGGACTTCCGGGGCTTATTTCCTTTCACAAGGTCGGTCTTGCTTTGATTCGATTCCATACGCTCATTCTACCAGTCAACGTCGCTTAGCTGCAGCTTTCTCACTCGCTGACTGCGATCCTTATTCGGACGGTCCACACGAAGGTGATGAGACGCCAAGATTCGGTCACTTTCTGCTGCAAATTTTGTCAGCCAACCCGGAACGCAGCAAATACCCTCCGTTGATGATTACCATCTTGGTCCTCATGTTGTTGAAGATCATAATTAAGAACCAGATCCTTAATTCGTTGTTTCTCTTCCTTCGCAGCTTGTTGTTTCGTTTTCATAGCGACAGCAAACGTCGAATCAGAAGGGAGCTCAACAGTTCGGGTCTGAGTTTTTTTGGATGAGGAACTTTGTCAGCTTGCAAGCCTAACAAGACTCGCGATCGATACATCTTAATTGATAACGTACCTGCTGACGATTTCCTTTCTTCGTCAAAAGTGAAAACACCATTTTGTTACGGATGGGAGAAGAAGGCTCTTGATCTTGAGTCGCGCTGATTGATGGGTCTCGGGCTTTCGATCGGACAGGCAGGGGAACATCGAAAAGGGGCTTACGCTCGAATTTGCGGGATTCAAGACTCTCGGCCATCAATCTGGCATATTCTCGTTCGAACTCAACTTCATCCTCGGGGTCAACAGTCTCTTCCTGACGAGTGACGACAATTGACTCTTCGTTGAAGTCAATTTCGTCAACAGAATCATCGTCCAGGTCCAATTGCTACTACGTGTCAGAAACTCCTACCGGAAAGTAGATACGCGATGAAAATGAGGTACCCACGTCAGCTTCGTCATCGTCAGACACGCTATCGTCATCACCTTCAACATCTTGTTCTATATCATCCCCGTCGCCATTATCATCGTCCGATGAAGCTCCACTGGTCGCGTCGTCTGTCTCAGGAGGTTTGTCGACACCTGTCATCTTCTGATCCTGAACGATGGCGAGTTGAAGCGCCTTGGCTGCATCGTCAAAATTTGTGGCGAATTTCCATTGAGGCCGGGTGAGTGAATAGACGTCTTGTACAACAAAATCAATATCCATGGGAAGAGACGGCTTGGTATGAACGTAATACTATCGATGGTTTAGCAAGGGTTTACAATCAAAGCCTAAGTAGCGGACGAGGAAGTCACACTGACCTGCAAAAAGGAAAGAAAATAGTCCAGCTTCTTGCCTGCGGCGCCTCTGTTGAAGAACATCCCGCACGTTTCTAACATAGTGGCAACAAGACGAATTCGGAAAAAGTCATCTGGGGGGTCGAAGGGATTGGGTCGACCAGGGACAGGAGGGCCTCCTATACTAACAGTCAGCGACAATCGCTCTCGGCATTACCCACGTGACTGACCATATCCGAAGGTAAGAATCTTGTACATCGTGTCAAAGATGACGGGATGCTCAAGCATCCTGTAATTGTATAGTTCTCCCAAGTACTTCACCTCCGCAATGCGACGTTGATAAAACCGAAAATCATTGTGCTCCAAGCCAAGGCTGACTGACTCAATGACGTTGTCGATCACTCTGACAACGAACTCGGGATGATAGCGATAGAGGGCGCTCAACAGTATGCCCAATAGATGAATATTGCCGTACTTGACCTTTCCGGGCTTCGAAAACACCTTTTCAAGAATCGCAACAACCTATTGACGCTCACAGTCAGTGCTTCCACGCTCTCGCGCTCACATCTAGAGCTCCAGCAGTTACGAATTTCTCAACGCACCTCTCCCTCCTCCCAATGTAGCCTACGAAGCTGCTTCAAGATTTTACTATAGTTTCGCTTCGTAATGTCACTATACACCAGTTTATGGACGAAGAGCTCCATGGGCGTACGCTCCTTCTGCTCAATTGCGAGTCTCTCGGGAGGGTCAACATAATAAACCGCATTTTCAATGAGCATGCGCTCAGGCTGTGCAATGTGATGTACAGATTTCTTGCGCTGCAACGTCTCGAGGAAGCTTGCCATTCTTGGGGCAGTCTCCGAGCGCTTGAAAAGAAATCTTCCGCAATTTTCGATCAAGTTGCACAGAATCTCGATATTCATGCGCGAGAAGTCGTCCAGGCTGACCTTGAGGCAATGAAACACGACATGCTCCGGCACTACACCGAACTTTGTAAGCTCGGCTAAATATCGAATATTGCTGAGTCGCACTCGGCCCAGGAAATCTTTATCCTTTCTCCGCTGCAAGCTTCGAAACTCTGCATCTAAATAATCCACAAGTCCCTTGGGAATATCGGGCATATACTTGCCAAGAGTAGCCACGAGTCTAGACCATGACGGAAGCAAGTCGCTACGGCCTTTGGGTATTTCCGTCAAGGCCTTGACAAGGCGGTTTCGGGACGCCTTAGAGTTCAGAAAGCAAAAGTCTATGGCTGTTTGGTCAATGACGTCTTTGCTTATAAGATCGGGTAAACGAGCCAGTAGAGCATCGACCTGCGCGCCAATCGTTTTGTTAGCTATTGCAATGGACTGGTCATCGGCTGGTTCTGTGCCTGCCGCAGTCGAGTATGGCTCGTTGCTCTCAATTCTCTTGCCACTTTTGTCGTCCGTATCGACTTTCTTCTTCTTGCCGTCTTCTAGAAGAATTTGCGGAACTTTGCCCCTCAAATCGACCAGGTTTTCGTAGAATCGGCGTTCGTCTTCATCTGCCCATATACCAGCACCATCACCCGCAGTTCTTAGAAAGTCGCCGGTTTTCGCTAAGCCTATTGCGCTGTTCGAAGGAACTAGGGAATCGCTCGAATCCTTCAAATCAGGCAGTTCGGCACCAATTGCGTCGGCGATAACTTGGGCATTGGCAATGAGACGTTCCTGAGCCTTAACCTGCTTTTCGTAATTGGCCTGTCGGTCTTCGAACACCTCACCTGACTTAACATAAGCCTCGGCGTTTCGACGAGCTTGAGAAATGATGAGTTTCTGATCCCGCACTATGTGTGTAGCCACATCGTCGAAGTATCTTTTCAGAATTCCTCTAAACTGTTCGGCTACTTCGGGAGACGTGAATGGTCCTTCTTCGACTGCATGCGTCGGATTGGGCTCGTCACTCGCATGGGAGGGTGTTTCAGTATGTTCATTGGTAGTGCCGTCCGCCTCAACTGTTTTACGTCCATCAGACCCAGCTGGTCTAACTCCAAGAATATCCCAGCTGAAGGATCTGACGAAGATAACGAGTAGTGGTAGATTTGAATGATCTCTATCGTAGCCCAAAAGGTCTTTCAACACTTCGAGAGGAAAGGGCTCTGCGCCGCTGCCCTTGCCTGCACCGGCTCGAGTCTTCAACTCCACAGATTTCCCCGTGGCACCTTTTGTCGCGTCCTCAGGTTTTTTCGCGTCGTCCAATGTTCGAAGAACACCAACCAGCCATAGTTCAGCGATGACGCGTAGCAATGCTCTCTGACGAATGATCCTCTCTTTTTCTTCTTTTTCTCGGGCTTCTGGGGCAAGAGTTTTGAGAGCGCCTTTATCTGGTGTTGCCATCCCCTTTCCCAGAAGCCAAGCAAGATGTTCGGTGAATTCTGTAGGACCAAAGCGCAGGTGAAGGGCGCTCACAATTTCGACGGCAGCATCGATCTCACCGGGAGATTTCAGGCGGCAAAGACCCTCATAGCAGGCAGCAATGATTTCAGAAACATATTTGTGTAGGCTCAATGTTCGAATCTCTTGCAAGAAGGTGCTCAGTGTGGCTGCTGTAATCGCGGTCCGTAAACGTTTGATGAAGGCCGTGTTCTTCTTCAACGATGAGTCGAGAACTTGGGCAACGGGAAGAAGATCTGTCTCAAATTAGCACGGGGAACTTGTGCCTTCGAGAACTGGCCTGTGATAGTGGTAGACGAACTCTTCTCTCCGCGCCAAGCTCTTTCATTGACGATGCGCAGTTCGCCTGGAGGCCAGATAGTTAGTATTCAACGTCAGGTTGGCCCTGGCGCCGACTCCAGTTGGACAAGCAGTGAGTAACATACGCTTCCTCTGGCGGTCCATAGCAACCACTGCTTGAGGAGGTGGTTGCGGCAGCCAACTCGACAATTCGAATGTTTCACGATGAGGAATCTCATTAAGCAGGATGGTACATACGGAGTACGTACATACAGTGCTGGGTTCAATTGAGCAGCCACTGATGTATCGGGGATACGCACATGAGTTGAAACTTGAGTGGTTTCCCGTAAATAAGTGGGGTCACATTCCCCGACCAATAAGAGGCACCTTACAAAATTCTGTAGGTACGGAAATGCAGGTACATATGTACAGTAGAAACTCGTTATAACGATGCAGTTGTGTACGCGTTTTCGCATCGTTATATCGTGAATATCGTTGTTCTGAATCTGGTCTCATGGTCACGTGATACATACCCTATACGGAAACGCAGATTTTTTTTCAGGCACAAATTTCATGTTACAGCGCATGTATCGCTAAAACAACTAAAGACTTCTTTTATTTATGGTGTTCTCTGATTGATTTTAACTCATCAGTCATATTTGGGATTGAATGGGGGAGGGTATCGATGTGGACCGTG
>QEQW01000698.1:0-13525 GCA_004016085.1 Claviceps quebecensis
GAATACGTTCCAGCAGCCACAAGGCCAAAATGATGCTCGGAATCGGCCTCGTCCTAAAGTTCACTTTGCAGAACTATCACAGCGAAGAAAGCCTGACTATCTTCGTAAATAATTTGCTCCAGGACGCAAGAGCTTATTTCAACGAGGAGATAGCACAGATCAGGACTGTGCACCAGGCGTTCGATTCTCGGATCCAACTGGTGATCCCACCGCCTACAGACGGCATGACGGTTGATCAATTTCTCGTACAGGTGAGGGATCGGGAATCAACGATCAGAGCATTGGCCAGGGATGAATTCAAGACAGCGATGAATGTGGCGTGGTCCCGCGAGTGTCCCACGGGCCACGGCCAATGCTCAATGGGATAAGGCCAGGGCGGCCTACCTCAACCGCCCAACGTACTTCGCCAACCCCCCTGCCTCAGAGAGCAACACAGACGCGAGACGCCGTTAGGATACAGAGGCACCGCTTCCCAAGAGGCCGCCCCCCGCAGGAAGGTTGGAAGACCTCCGGGAAGCCGCAACCGCGTGCAGAACGAACAGCCTCGGATCATGAAGAGGCTCACCAGAGCCACGAGCGAGCGTGCACGAGGGGATGAGACACTCCTACCGACACAACAAACCCCAACGCCGACCCCCGCGATATCGACTACAGACACCCTGACGGCAGGCACCGCCGCATCTACCCGATTATAATGAACCCTATCAAAATCATGTGCTGGAATGCGCGCAAACGAGCACAGCTCGTGCACTTGGCACTGAACTCCTACCCCAAGCTCGACGTGATCGCGTTTCGAGAACCAACGGGCATTGACAAGGTCCCCCCTCACTCCAGCCTTGGTTCTTTCCAACTAGCCGTGTACGCAGAGAGAACGGCAATCTTCGTCCACAGACAACACGTGCCCGAGGAGTGGTCCAGCAGGACAGGTACGGACTGGTGCTCAATTGTCCCGAAAGGCATCGAGGTCTATTCGGTATATTCACCCGTGTACGAGGCAGCTTGGGTCACACCTATCCAGGAGTTTATGACGGCCCCGGTTCAAGGCAGAAGCGTGTTCGTCGGAGACTTCAACCAGCACCACTCCCTCTGGGACAAGGAAGGACGAACTTCCCCGGGGAGCGACGAATTACTCGACTTCACGACGCGCTGGAGACTTGACCTTGCTACCCCTTGGGGGGAAACCACGTGGAGATCACAAGGGAAAAGAGACAGCACCATTGACCATGCGTGGGCCACAGCAGATGTGGACATCGACTTCTTGGGCGGGGCGGATCTTGCAGGGTCCGACCACGTACCACAGCTCATCACGATATACGGAAATGGCAATCCCGCTAGGCCGGATGAAAAACGGTTCTGCTGGGGGAAGATGGACAAGGAGTTTGTGAGCGCGGAAGCCAGGTCAAGATTCCAGACCGCCACCACCCCGATCCTCCCCCCATCTCCCCCATCCTATTCCTGATATACATTGCTCCTCTATACGAAAAGCTCAAGGCCGCAGAACACACAATCACCCTGGGCTTCTCAGATGATACCAATATAATTGCGTATGGGCGAACGGTGGAAGAGACACAGGAACGCTTGGAGTCCGCCTGGAGCATCTGCCAAGACTGGTCCGCCGAGTCAGGGTTGAAGTTCAACCCGACATACGGAGTACGTGTGGTGATACAAAATTGGTCCGATGTGTTGCTGCCACTGGCCAGTTGGGCGTTATTTTCCGGAGGTACGACGTTGCCGAACCCCGAAGGCGAGTGGTATCCGATGAGCCTCAGCCGAAAGAATACATACGTGCAGGATACTTATTTTAGCGCTGATGAGAGAAACGGGAATGCGATCGCCGCGCAATGTGCATACACGTAACACTAGGAGGTAGTACATATGTATAAGCCCCGACCTTGGTTAGGTACTCTAAACGCTCAAAATGGGAAGGCCGAAGGGCCCTCCCTCCTGCTTCGAGTCGTTGAGCCTATAATATTAAGCTGAAGGGCCCGTGTCGCGATGCACACAAATAATTACACGCCCGGAGCGTGATTCGAAGCAATACCGAGGTATACTGATATTCATGCTCATGGATCTCAGACTGTTCTCCCGTCTGCTTCCTGCTGAATGCGCCAAATGAAACAATAGCTCATACCCATGCGCTCAGAGAAAGTCTTGATGTCGATATCGCTTTAGTGAGACATCGGTCAGGCGTCTGCGACGCTAGATGCGCTGCATGTACGGAGTATGACGGCAGTACCTACCTGTCAATGTTCCTCGGCTAAAATCTCCACGGTTGGGGGAATATGTATGCGGATGCCCACTTCTTTGTTTTCTGAGTTCCGGCGCCTGGCTCCTTTGTTGTCTGGACGCCGACTCTGTTCATATTTGTTCGCTGAGTTCTGGAGACTGGGCCCTGGGCGCTTATTAGCCTCCTTGCCATTGGTCCCTAAGTAAACTCCGATACTTGTCATCTTTGTCGCAGTTCTATGAGCTGTGACACTCTGCTTCATCAGGTTCACGGGCCAAGTGTGCCTTCATGTGTGACAAAGAGAGAAAAGGCCGGTGGCCACGTACGGTGCTGGGGGCATGTCAAAACGTCGGAACAAGTCTACTATCACGACTCACAAGTCTAAGCGGTACATTATCAGGGACTGGCCCTGGCCTGGTCAGTGGTGACACACCATACATAGACGATGCTGGAGTAGTCGAACTCGGATCACTCCAAGTACCGAGCACTCAGCATGGCTTCTGCAGATCTGAAGCTCTTCAAACTTTTTGCGTGCAGAACGGTGTGGTTTTCGTGTCTGTTTGTGAATTCTGCTTTTCCACTTTTGTTTACATGAACTACTGTGTGTCCAGATTTTGAGACTACAGTGGCATCCACGGTACCGGGGCCGGTAACTCATAGTCGCTAACATCTAACATGCGTCTATTGCCGGTACATACTCTCTCATGACCGAGATTATTTTCACAGTCCGAAGGGATTCCGACGCACGACATGGCTCCTGTGACTTACTCCGTAAAGTTTAAACGGCGAGAGCAGCAGTGTTCATTTCGTTTGTTTGCTTTTTTTACTCCGTGACTCCGTGACTCCGTGAGTCCATACATACATGATATGACAGATACCGTACATCATACATGCCGATGCGACTCTCAGTGCTCACTACTTCTTAACGCGCGCGTACAACCTGACGGTCCTGACCAGTGACCGCCGGTCCGCCACTTCAGCAAATTCCAACAGACCTGTGCTTGCACTCCGTATACGGACCGTACCTACGATCAAAGTTCACAAGTGACAACTTCCACGGTAGGTACATAGTACATAGTCACAACGGCTTCGGCCGGTCTTCTTATCCTTCTACCTACCGTGCCTAAGTATGTATAATGTACCCAGGTACATACTATGCAGGTAGACATGAAATACCTCTGCACATAGATACGGAGTGATACTTATAAGATTTTGCCTCATTCATGCATGCTTGTTCCACTCCGAGAACGTATTGAATGTGTGCCCTGGTCCCTGCTTCCCCAATAGATCAAAGGGGCTTCAATTTGCTTATAAGTACATTGCCCGACGCTCCCTCTCTCAATGCATCTCGCTCTTCAGTCTGACTCTGTACCTTATCATTCTATCACGGCAGACAAGCAAGCTTAGCGAGCGCTACACTCACTCAAATATACCGCACACAAATCCGTTTTGTTTATGTTACCTGATTATCCTGATATGTGGTAACATTCTATATAACGCTTGGTAGGCCGCAACATGTTCTCTCTGCTTCAGCCCTTCACAAGAGTGCATGAGTCGCATACTAACGTTCATACCTCTGCATAGATATTGCATAGCCAAGTCATTATGACCGGAGATTTCAAGCTTCAGAGAGAGCTGCGGGCTGCTCAAGCGCGGGCTCAAGTTGCTGAAGAGCGTATTCTTGAAGAGAAACATGAGCGCCAAGCTGTTGAAGATCGTCTTTTTGAGGCGAAACGTGAGAACAAAGCTATCAAAGAGCGTCTTCTTGAAGAGAAACATGAGCGCCGAGCTGCTGAAGAGCGTCTTTATGAAGAGCGATGTTTACGACAAGCTGAAGAGCGTGAGCGACGTCTTACGCTCGCGGGTTATTTGCACGCATATCATACAGTTGACAAGTTAGACATGAAGTACACTCGCGACTCGGCAGAATGTAGTCAGGTACATGCACAACGTGCGGCCCAGCGGCTTTGTCCGCGATACATTACTCCGTGGCATAATTTTCCAGACGAAATAATTGGGATATACGACACGCTTAAAGACAATAGCAACTTCCTTGACGGCACAATGTTCCCGACTTTTCCTCCGTTTGGTTCGGAATCAGCGAATAATGACGAAGATCTAAAGAGAAGACAGCAAGTCTTCGTGATAGACGCGGTAGACGTACTGCTGAGGAAGGTCTGTGAGGACCCGACGTTGCGAGACTTGTTTGACATTGCTGCCGATGGCAACGTGTCTTTTGATGATCTCCACAAACACTTGAAGAACGTGCCCATTCGGGAAAAGCCAAAAGGTTCGGCTTCATATCGAGTCAACCAGTGGTGCGAGTACACAACTCCAGATGTGGAAAAGAAGCTTATACTTTCCGTCCTGTACGAAGAACCAAGTTGGTTGAAACCTTCCCTGATGGCAATGGGCTTGGACGGTGTGAATGCGATTGAGCTGAGCCATGTCATGAACCCGAACCACCCGGCCGGCGATTTGTTGAGCGACAACTTCATCACGTTCGAAGCCAGACGGCTTGTGGCAGCAGTGATTACCCAGCTGTTTGACATGATGATCCAACAAAAGGTTCGCTTTGGCTATATCGACACCGCCGACGCCAAGATTTTTCTCCGCATCGGCGAAGACCCCTCCTGCGTTGAGTATTTTCTTGCTATACCGAGCGACGACGTCGAGGTTGAGGGCGAGGCAGAACCGCTACTGCATCTCACATCAGTTGCAGAAGTTTTTGCGTTTACGCTGCTCGCGTTCCAATCACCAGCACCCGATCAGGATTGGATTGATGAGACCAAAGCGCTGGGAAGATGGAACGAGGCGAGCGACATGTCACCCGACTTCCCGCCACCGGCTTTACGAAAACCACCCCACGAGCGACAAGGCGCAAGGCATTATCCTTTCTCAACAGAACAGGAGCAGGATGTCCCGGCCTCGCATGAGGAGGATAACGAGGCCGAATACATACATCCCAGAGTGAGATTACGGAATTCATATTACATGAACATGCCGCCCATAAGGCCTGGTGCCGTAAGACATCGGATGCGCCAAATGTTTGGAGAAGACAGCTTGGAAGAATAACAAGGCAGTGGATATAGATAGATAGATAGCAGAGCATCTCAGACCAGTCATACTGCACGCATAAGTGTCTTCGAGGGTTGTTTGACATTTGACACCGGGCCGCTCCCTGGATGGAAAATGTCCAAATGCTCATGATCACGGCATCCAGAACATCGACCGCCAGGAATTTCTTCGCCTTGTTTGAGAACAACTTGAAGCTTGTTTCGGGGTAAGTGCGGACCGCACTTCACTAAACGCTTCGGGATCGGTCGGTACGTTGTTCAACATGATGGGACTCAATAAAGCTTGACGTACAAAACAGTTTTGGTGATGGATGCTCTTGTATTTTTGTATTGATTGAGGTCAAGAGGTGATCACTGATCTTGTGTGTTCCAACCTCCCATGCTCCTTCTCAATGAGACCTCCGGTCCTCCCGGGAGAGTCATTCTGAATTGCAGATAGATGTATGTCTACACGTGACTTCTGCCCTGTATCACATACCGCCCAGCGTTGTAGGACCTATATCCGGATTCCGACAATCCGGATTCGTTGATAATGGAAGTGAATCTCCTCCAAACGCGCGCCATTCCTTACTTCATGCTTCGTAATTTCCATCAGTCTAACTTGCTGAAGGAACATTGGCCACTTATTGAGCGGCAGTACTTCGTGAACCCATCCGCAATCAATACTAGCCGATTCAGCGTATTCCACGCTGATATTCCCACTTGACACCTCTTGCCTTAGCTAGTAACGCGGATGAGTGTGGAATCCGCATTGGAGCTTTTCCAACGCAGACTCCAGAGATATCGATGGACTGGGTACTGCACTTTAATCATTGTTCTTTTGAACTCTTGCGTGAGATACAATTGCGAGGACTGAGCTTCACCGACTGGTTTGGATGTGACGAGTTTATCATTTATGCGGGATCCTGATAGACCTGAACATATCTGGCACGAGCTGTATACGGTATGTATATTGAGCGCCCCCCAAAAAGGAGCGCATCTGGCGACTGCTCGTTATTGTTGGCTTCACGGGCAAAACCTCAGTGGAGTTCTTGGATTACTGCCTTCGGTAACTCAGTTTAATATCGAGACATGTGTTTTTTATGGCGACGGCAAGCCGAAGCCTATCAGCTTCAAGCGTTGGAAGATATGGAACGGATACGAGGCAGCCGATGATGTTCTTTCCGTCCATTCCGTTACGAGAACCATATCCAGTTCTCAGTGCGTTGTTCTTTTACGATACGGGCCGTTCTGCTGCGCAACAACGCCTCTACGAGCGTCTTCGTGCAGCCAGCAATGCTCATGTTTATCGCAACCCGTTGCGAGAAATGCCGAGGATACCATCAAGTGATAGCGTGGGAATCAAACTCGACAACTCGCAGGATACAGCAATCGGTGAAGACCATGATAATTGTATCTTCGCTGCTATTCATAGGCCCCCTCGACTCAGGCGATTTCGATGAGCAGGACGCAGATGATGAAGCTATCTGTGAACTTGATCTTACACAAGTTCAACAATGAAGAGGAGCCTGACCTGCCTCGCCGCCTCTGGGCCGTAAAGACTACCCCTCAACGTATCATAGACTCATGGATATGATGCATGATGATAGGCAGAAAAGACGGCGGACTACGTAGTTAATTACGTATAATGTCACGTTCGCCGAAATAGCACACCCTTCACGTCTCAAAGAATAAAATGACGCTTGAGCGAGGAAATCTTGATCGATCAAAATGTCGCGCACATGGCATGATGCACTGGTACGTGATGAGGCAATTATTGGACATGTGTTGATGCGAAAATGCTAGAAATTGTTTCTCGAGAATGGTGTTGTGTTGAGGGAAATGTGAGGAGAACTGCATGTTGTTTCACCCAACACCTGATTAGGCAGTGTACCACGCCTTGTTTCCATTTATAGCATGGCACTCTTCCAGTACCTATCCTTTTTTCAATATCAACGTTTTCTGATGGATCTGATAGTCGGAAGTCTGCCCATAAATGGAAGAGTGCATGGGAATACCGTATGGGCACGAACATGACACTCATATCGTCGCACTTCTCTAGGTAGGTAGTACCCGTCTATTTTCTTCCAATGTCAACGTCTTCGACAAATCGGTCGGTCGGATCTGCCTTGATGGGAGTGCATGGCCACGAATAGACACTGCGATGGCGACACTTCTCAGTGCCCGTCTTTTTACTTCCAATTCCAACGTCTTCCGATGGATCGGTCTGTCGGATCTGCCTTGATGGAAGTGCATGACATGTATGATGTAACGGACACGGATATGCGATGGCGACACTTGTCTAGTACGAGTCTTTTAATCCAATCTCAGCGTCGTTTGATCATGCTCGATCGGATCCTGCTGATTGATAGATGAGTATATGGCATGGCATGGCATGGCATGGCATAGATGGGACATGAAGACTGATAGGTAGGTATGTACCTACCGATATCATGGCCAATCCACGGGGCGTTACAGTCCCCTTTTTTCGCCAAATAGTCTCAGCAAGGCCACTGGTATGGCGTCGCTAGTGCAAGCAAGATGACATCAATAGCCCAAGCTACACATGAGCTACCGGTACGGCCTACACATGCATCATCACGCCAAGGGTGCTTGTGAGGGAAGCCAAGACAAGCTGAATGTCCTATCGGGTGCAATGCCCTGGGGGGAAAAAGGAAAAAAGTTGGGATGGGATACAAATTGCAGCTGTGTACTCCGTATGTGCATACATACATACCTACCTACGTCATGACGATGCAGGCGGGCGCGATCCCATATGGTCCACGGGGTCCTAGACTCCTAATAAAGTCCTAAGTCCTGGTCAGTTGGTGGTCACAGACTTTGGTCACTTGATATCGGGTTGGGGTGGCCCAAGGACGTGGCCAAGGGCCGGGGGTGACGAGGATAAGGCAATCCAATCGGTGAGAGTCTTGCAGGCAGAGTCTTGCAGAGATGCTGCAGAGGGGGATCTCGGGGGATGGATCCCGAAGAGACGATGGAGGGGTAAATGTGTCTTTTGTCTCTGACCTGCAGTTCTTCAGTGCAACGCGCTCGTTTGGGGTATTCCCACCCGTTTCATTGGTTTCGTCGTGTTCTGCCGTCTTTGTGCTCAGTGTGACTCTATTGTAATTTACTGAATTTACTGGATTTACTGTACTGTAGTGATTGTGTGTAGGCATTTTACTTTTCATACACTGCATCATACCTAATTTACCTACTCCCTTCTCCTATCTCTCCCAGGCTCCAGCTCGACGCTCGTATTCTTGTGAACAAAGTTCAGGCAGACCCCGTCTAAAACGTCTAAAAGGACTCAAGGAGTGGAATAAGCGGGCCCGGCCACAGCCACACTGTGTGGCGGGTCGGGCACAGGCACACACACGCGCGGCGTCCCGCAGCGGTCCAATTCGGCAAAGCAGACGCACAGTGTGTAGTGCGAGAGCTAGCCCATGACGGCATGACGGCATGACGGCGTTGCGGCGCGGCTTGAACGGCTTTGTCGGCTTCGCTGGCAGCAGAGGGGAGGCGACGGTTTTATGTAGGAGCCTGGAGGTATGTACATATGTCGATATCGTACTCCGTGAGTCCCGTACAGAGGTTAGGTAGGTAGGTAGGTATTCCTGTAAGCTGTAGCATGTTACCTGTAACCCTGATGTGCGCGTCCCGTGGATTAGCGCCGGGTTGTGGGCGTGGTTTCGCTGAGGAGCTGTGGCGAAGCACCCACAAAGCGTCCATCGTTAGGCGAATTGGCAGGAGTCAGGACTAAAGGACTCAGGAACTCAGGACTCAGGAGCTCAGCGCTGCCCAAAGGCCGACCGAGAATCCAGAATCCCCGAGGCAGACGCTCCCTTTTCCCCCCTTCATCCGCGCCAAAGTCCTTTTTTTTCCCCAATCCGCCCGCCCACGAGTTTATCAGACCCTCGAGGCGAAATATTCCACCCCACGCAAAAAAAAAATAAACAAGCTTCTGCCCAGGCGATCGGGTTGAGAAACCAGTCGACTTGAATAAGAAGCCTCTTGGCATTGAATCCAACGGCCGCCTTGACGACGCATCCTCCAACGACGCCGTTGTCCTTGTTTTGACAGCCTCAGACTCAAGATCAAGAGTACATACATACAATTCGGTACAACTTACAAGTAGGGAGAAGTTAGAAGTTAGAAGTTAGAAGCCCCGCCAGGCTCCAGCCCCTCGACGACCCGCCCGACGCGACGACTTGGCCCTTCGTTGCCTTCGCTGCTTCGCTGCCGAAAGCTGTTTTTGCCCGCGAGAATCGAGATTGTTCCGACAGCTCTCACCACGACGACGATACACAACACATCTCTGCGAATCGCATCTGCGCCCGCTCTCCCGCCGTCAAAACAACTCGTCCATTTCCGCTCGTTCTGTTGCCTTGTTGGCCTGTTTTTGCCTCGGCTGTGATTGCTTCGCGTAAGTCGTCTGCCTGTCTGTCTTGTTTTTCTTTCTCTTCATCATCTCTGTTCCCTGCTTCAACTGCCCTATCCTGCATCTCTTGCATCAATTGCCTCTGTTTGCCGTGGTCACTCTGCGCCAGAAAACTGTCTCTATTCTATGCTGCCCCCTTCCGTGCCGGCAATGCTTGATGGATTGTGTGGCCGGCTCAATGCGATGCCTTTTTATTCTCTCTTCTTTTTTGCCTTTCTTTTCGTCTATCGCTCGGCCATCATCTACTTTACCCCTCCCGCACACATTGGACAGTGCTCGGATCGAGGCGAGCGGATTGTTGAGTGGCAACACTGCATCACCCCCTCATATGGCATGACTAACCCGTGGCGACCTGCCTGATAGATTCGCCCGAGTGTCCATCCGTCTCTGCGCTTCATCACAATCAGAATCGCAACAGTTCCCCGCAGCCGCCACGTCCCGCGCATCGGCCTGCCTCGCGCCGTCTCGAATTCCACGCGCCCACGCCAACCTCGTCGGTTTCTGCGGGCGAGCCCTAGCCAAGGGACTTCCCTACTATGGCTGACCAACATGAGGTCGATCTCGACTCTATAATCGACCGTCTCCTCGAAGTGCGCGGCAGCCGTCCTGGCAAGCAGGTTCAGCTGCTCGAGACTGAGATTCGGTACTTGTGCACCAAAGCCCGCGAGATTTTCATTTCTCAACCCATTCTGCTCGAGCTCGAGGCTCCCATCAAGGTATTTCGGCCATCTCTGACTTGGCCATATTTCTTATTCGCTAACAAGACAAGATCTGTGGTGACATCCACGGCCAGTACTATGACTTGCTGCGGCTGTTTGAGTACGGCGGCTTCCCGCCGGAAGCCAACTATCTCTTTCTAGGTGACTACGTCGACAGAGGCAAGCAGTCTCTCGAGACCATCTGTCTCCTGCTGGCCTACAAGATCAAGTACCCCGAGAACTTCTTCATTCTGCGTGGCAACCACGAATGTGCATCCATTAACCGCATCTACGGTTTCTACGACGAATGCAAGCGCCGGTACAACATCAAGCTGTGGAAGACCTTTACCGACTGTTTTAACTGCCTCCCCATCGCCGCTATCATCGACGAGAAGATTTTCACAATGCACGGCGGTCTGAGCCCCGACTTGAACTCCATGGAGCAAATCAGACGTGTGATGCGACCCACTGATGTATGTGCTTTCTCGCTCTGCTGCCAAGTGTTTTTTTTTTTTTTAGTACTGACGCGCGTAGATTCCCGACTGTGGATTGCTCTGCGATCTGCTGTGGTCCGATCCTGATAAGGATATCACCGGCTGGAGCGAAAACGACCGAGGTGTTTCCTTCACCTTTGGGCCTGACGTAGTGTCCCGTTTCCTGCAAAAGCACGACATGGATCTCATTTGTCGTGCTCACCAAGTTGTTGAAGACGGCTACGAGTTCTTTTCCAAGCGCCAGCTGGTCACCTTATTCAGCGCGCCCAACTACTGCGGAGAGTTCGATAATGCGGGTGCCATGATGAGCGTTGACGAGAGCTTGCTCTGCTCGTTCCAGGTTAGTCATGCGCGAAGAGCATTGAGAAGGAGATTAAACAATGGTGAAAATAGTCAGCCTTACTAACTCTTTTTTTTTTCTACAGATCCTAAAGCCTGCTGAAAAGAAACAAAAGTACGTTTACGGTGGTCTTGGGGGCGGAAGCAAACCATCCACTCCCAAATCCAAGTCCAAATAGTGTGATGCAAAGAGAGAAGAAAAACAAGAAATAGAATGGAAAAAATCACAGACATTGCACGAAACAAGAACATTTTTTCTTTTTGTTTCTTTTTAAAAATCAAATGGAATGAGTTTATACGAACATGATTTTGCTTTCTCTAGGTTCGGACGGCGCTAAATGCATGCTGCATGTGTGTTTACTTTGTTTTCTCTGCCACCAACCATCACCACCACCATCACCACAAAAGAGACCCGGCGAATGAAATGTACGTGCCACGAATCCTCCCGGGCTGAGCGAGCGAGCGAACGAACGAGAAAGAGAGCAACCGACCGACCGACCAATCAATCAATCAACCAACCTTTCAACCAACCAACCACCGCTCACTTCCCGATCCCGGTGCCACTGCCACTGCCGCTGCCGATGTACGAAAAACACCCCCGCCTGGCCTGGCTAACCGCCAACACGACAAATCTGATTCGACGACTCCTTTTTATTTTATCCCAATGTCCCCTGGGGACTGCGGAATTGTGCCCGTCAAAATATTGTGCTTTTCTCGCTTCAAGGCCTTCTTTTCTCCCTTTCTTCATTCAATGTCGTACATCTTTCTCTTTCTTTCTTTCTCTCTCTCTCTCTCTCTCTCTGGGACTTATTTTCCGTTTCAATGTTGTGTTTTTGGCGTGGGCTTCTTTTCGGCCTAGGGTCGGAGGAGGGGGGGTATATGCGTTGGCGTCCGTCGCTGTTATGTTGGTGTGTTTTGCTGGGCTGGTGGGTTTGCGCATTGGAATCCCCAGGCTGACTGGCTGGCTGACTGGCTGGCTGACTGGCTGGCTGACTGGCTGGCTGACTGGCTGGTTGTTGGGTTTTAGGTTTTGTGCGAATGAGCTGGGCTTGGGGATGGGATGGGATGCAGTTGGAGATGGAGATGGAGATGGAGATGGGATGCAGATGGGATGCAGATGGAGATGGGATCGGGAACGCTGGGGCTGTACGAACAAACAAACGAACATACGAACGAGAAGAGAAAAAAAATTATTACAAAAGAGGAAATGAATTTTTCAAAATTAAAGACTTCTTGTTCGTTGGGTATGCCAGTCGGGTGTTGTGTTACGTGTATATATGTGTGTGGTGTTTTGTGTGTTACGTTGCGTTGCGTTGCGTTAAGTTGCGTGTTGTAGAAGGTTGTTTATTAGGGATAGAGAAGGCCCCCGCCCCCGGCCGATATTAATTATTGAAGGCGTTCAGACACAAGGAGGGGTTTTTCCAAGATCGGGGTGCAGAGAAAGGAGGAAACGGAAAAGGGTTGAGGAAAGGGGAAGAGGGAAGAGGGAAGAGGGAAGAGGGAAGAGGGAAGGGTGGTCACTGGTGGCATGGGCTTGGATTGTTGCTGGTGGGTGCGCCGTGGGGGCTTTTCTGCTGGGTATTGCTTTTGTTTGGTTGTGGGTGTGGTAATTTCTACTGCATATACTCCGTAGTATATACATGATGTGGTTGTTGTAACTTGTGTGTATGAGTATGGTGTCACCGCCGTGATATGAGTGTGGATGTGGTGTGTGAATATGGTATGTGAATATGATATGTGAATATGGTGTGTAAATGTCTGCCTGTGTGTGTATCCAGCCTGGTCCATCAATACACCACCACACCTCTCTACTATGCATATAGACACGACACATGAAGCCCAAAGTCCCGCTTACCACCAACAAGAACTCTTCCCTTTCCTTTCTTTCCTGCCTTTGCTTTCCTGATTCTACTTTGTACGAAAGAAACGGCTCAGAAGTGAGACATCTTGGAAAGTCGCCGACTTGTGTGTGTGTGAATCGTTGAGATGAAGAACAGATAGCCGACTTACGAATATGTTATAACTTGAAACAGAAGAAAGAACAGAAATCCCAAATGAAAACATGTATTAACACCCAGTTATTCTGCCTCCTCTCCTATCCTCTACACGTATCATGCCCGCAGCATTCTTCCACCCGCTGCAATATCCGCCGGAATTCCCACGACCTATGCCACAACTTGATGACAACACCCACAATACATGATACGATTATGAAGTAAAGACAGGTACGCACTCCGCGTACCACCACCACCACCTCGCAGCATCCCAAC
>QEQW01000699.1:0-13500 GCA_004016085.1 Claviceps quebecensis
TCAGTTTTGCCTATTTTTGGCGCGCACTGGCACAGCTTCGCGTCACTGCATTTTATGTACCTACGCAGTCGTCATCCCGAGAAGCACCATTCTCAACTCTCAAGCTTCCACACAACCAAAAAAAACAAGACAAACAAACCGTTTCCCAAGCCCAAAGTCGACACAACCTCGTCGCCTCAAAAACCATCACCATGCCCTTCACCACCAACTCCACCATCCGCTCCTTCGGCGGCACCCTCCACAAACTCACCCACCCCTCCTCCTCCACCAAAACCCCCATGAACCTCACCCTCTTCCTCCCCGGCACCGCTTCTGCCTCCCATCCGGCCCCCCTCCTCATCTACCTCTCCGGCCTCTCCTGCTCCCCAGACAACTGCGTCGAAAAGGGCTTCTTCCACGCGCACGCCTCCCGACTAGGCCTCGCGGTCCTCTACCCAGACACATCCCCCCGGGGGACGAACCTCCCCGGCGAGCACGATGACTGGGACTTTGGCAGCGCGGCGGGCTTCTACGTCGATGCGACGGAGGAGCCCTGGCGGGAGCACTACAACATGGAGAGCTACGTGACGAAAGAGTTACCAGGGGAGTTGTTCGGAGCGTTTGCGGAGCTCGATCCGGGGAGGGTGTCTATTACGGGGCATTCGATGGGGGGGCATGGGGCGTTGACGCTGTTTATGAAGAATCCGGGGATGTATAAGAGTGTGAGTGCGCTGGCGCCGGTGTGTAATCCGTGTGAGTGTGCGTGGGGGAAGAAGGCGTTTGGGGGGTATCTGGGGGGAGGGGGGAAGGGGTGGAAGGAGCATGATGCGACGGAGTTGGTCAAGGGGTGGAAGAGGAGGTTGGATTGTTTGATTGATGTGGTAAGTAACACATCGTGCATGATACACATACTCGCATATGTGTATTTGAGTATGGAATAGAAGTTGCCAGGCTGATGATAAAACACAGGGCACCGCAGACCCGTTCTATAAAGACGGACAGTTGCTCCCCGAGCACTTTGCCAAGGCTGCCAAAGACGCGGGCGTAGAGGGACCAGTTATTCGGTATCATGAAGTGAGTCCGCCATTTCATCGCTATTTTTGCCTTCTGAATCTTGCTTGCACCATCTCGGGCTGTCCAAGACACAAGAGTGTCAATACGCAGGCCATGCGTAGAATTCTGCTAACTGGTGTTCCACACGCCTCAGGGATACGACCATTCTTACTTCTTCGTCTCTACCTTTGCAGAAGATCACGTCAAGTTTGCCGCCAAGGCGCTCGGGCTGCTGTAATTGACTACCTACCTTCTAGAGCCAGGAAAGGAGGTCGGGTTTTAACAGAGCACGAGGCACTGAGATATAGACTGGTAATTGAACTTGTCACCAATTGCAGCAGGTGACTAGAATATGTGAATAAGATGATGCTGTGCTAATAATGATGACGAGCCTATTCATATTCCACGGAATGATAATATGATAGCGAGGACGTAATTCTTTCGAGATGGCAAACCACACAACCAGCAAAGCAATACTTCTGGAAGGCCTGCCAGAAAAATAACATGGCCAAAGCCATACATAGACGAGCCCCTCTCACTCCTGTCCTCCCTAACTCATACAAATGTACTTCCACATCACACATCCCAACATAAAGAGCACAGCACAATAGCCGGCCTCACGCTCCATGACCCCTACCTGAAATCCCATACAAGACCCACAGACGTCTTAATTTGTAGTGACACCGTTCCAGTTTGTTGCCGACATACCCTCCTCCCATGATGGCTCAAACAATGGCGCAAACAAAAACAAGAATGCTCAAACAAGAGCAGAAAACAGTACAAATGCACGTAACCCATCGAATTTTGTGAAACAAGAAGTGAAACAAGAAACGCCCGCACCGCCCGTTGAATATGCCGCCAGTCAAGAAAATGTATCAGAGTGGAAAAGAAAGATATACAACGCAGAGAACGAACAAAAGAAGAAGAGATGCAACAAGAGTGGGAAAGGAATGATATGTGAAGAGGAGCAAGAAACGAAAGAACAGAAAAGGGCAGATAAAGTAAAGTGTAAAATGTCGAGGAAGGACATCCCCTCTCAGGTAATCACCCTCTCAAGACTAGGACTCAACCCCTCCTTCTCCAACTTCGCCCTCACCTCCGCCTCAATCTCACGTCGGATACGCTCAAAGGCCAGCTTCTCAAACCGACTCAATCCCTTCCACCAATGTTGCCCTGCTTCGTGCTCCGATATCCTACTCAGTAGCTCGCTCGTTCTGACGCGCACTTCACGATCCTGATGGAAGAGCCCGAGCGCAAGGTAGAAGAGACCAGCATGGGACTCGGGTGCCACGTTGAGCAGCAAACAGATTTCGTCGTACGAGTGTATGGATTTGGCGAGCGTGAGGTAGATGTCTTTGCTTTGTGTGGGAGATAGGCGTTGCATGCGAAGGCGGTCGTGCATATGTGCTAGGTCAAGGCCTTTGAGGGGTCGGGCTGTGTATACTTGAGCCATATCCTGTATCTGGTCAGTAAGGGGGCCCTTCAGCAAGAACCAAGCAGGCAATAAAAACGAGATCCAACAAAAAGAAAAAGACAAATCGAGAAGGAAATGGAGGATGGAAAGGCGTATAGAGTTATAAAGAAAAACGGAGCAAAAGAAGAACAAAAGGCAAGAACAGAAGGCCGCACTCACCTGTATGTAGCTGTAGTAACTTCGCGTATTCCGCCACCCCTCAATCCTCGTCACATTCCCAGCAAGCTCCTTATTCTTCGCCGCATCATCCGACCACACATAGCCATGGCCACTCGCCCCAGGAAGCATCTTCCCCTCATCCTCCCCACCAACATACAGCGCACTTGCCCCATACACACTCTCCTCAAACTGAGCCGAAATGCGCGTAAATTTCAGAATCCAATCCCGCCACTTGGCCCGAATGACGCGCTCTCCGTGCCGTATCGCGATGCTCTTCAGAATGTCCGTCATGAAGGCCACATCCCCTGTGAGATCCTGCGTAGTATTGGTCGTACCGCTCGCGATGCCCGCCAACGTCGCGTTCTGCTGCTGGAAATACAGCAGCCCCTCCGTGATGGGCGCGGGCTCAATTTTGCTGCTAATCTTGATGCGACCGCTCGGGAGGTCGCATAGGAGATCCCACCACTCTGGGTGGTTCTCAAACGTGGGATTCGTGACGCCGGCAATGAAGCCTGGAACGTTGAGCAGGTCATCGATTTTGGTGAGATCTGTATAGGGAAAGGCGTGACGGGTGAAACCTCGCAAAAGGCCCCCCGATGCGAGTGCGCAGGCTGCGAGTACGGCTTCCGCCACTTCTCCGGATGGCATGTTGTGGCCCAGGAAAATCACCCGCTTCTGCGTTAGCAGGCCATTGACCAGAACAACAATTGGATGCGTGTTGATGCCGTTTGTCGTGAGGTGTGGATGTAGAGGGAACGGTTGCGGTGACTTGGCGTGCGTGTCTGAGAAGTTCTGGATGAGTTTGATGAGGGAAAAGTCGCCGACTGTCTCGGGCATCACGGCGGTAGGCACTTTGATGGGGATCGGTATTCCCTTGTACATGACTTTGCTTTCAAACTCGTGCGTGTCTCGCGGGACAGCGTATAGTGATTGACTGCCGCCCTCGACATGTGCCTTGGTCCCGGCTCGTGATATATTCGATAGCTTCGTTCCAGTCCTCGCATCCACGGGGCTTCTATCCGCCGTGCTATCGTCTGCTTTATCTTGTGCTATCCTCATCTGTATCATTTGCTCGAATTTTTCCACAAACAGATCTCGGTTGTCGCTGGCTAACAAGAGGTGCCTCTCGAAAATGCTTAACCGCGGCATCAGAGAGAGGTCCATGGCATTGACGGCATCGTATAGCATGGAAAGCGTCTCGGGCACTGGTGATTTAAAGTATTCCTCCAAAGCGAGAAGTAGGAGAGGCTAACCGCGAAAACAATGTGACGAGAAAGATGACATCAGTCAGTACATATTGGCTTGTTTTTACCCAGAATAAGAGGAAGAAACCCACCTTGTAAATGTGCAGAAAAGGGTGTCTCGTGCAGATTGCCATGGCTCTCACGACAGCACCTCGCTTGACCGACTTGTCGTGTTTTGTATTTACGAGGTTCAGGACGTGAATGAGTGGTGGTCCCTCTACACCTTCGGGCTCGCTATCGGTAGACTCGTCATCAACCTCGTCGAGGGTATCCTCCTCGTCCTGGTCAGGATCCTCCTCTCCGTTCTCGTCGCCGTTGCCGTTACTGTCGTCTCCGTCCTCCTCGTTAATGACTCCTTTGGCCTTATCCTGTCTTCTCCTGCGTGTTCTCTGCCTCTTTTCTCTCGCACGTTTGTTAGCATCATCCTCCTCCTGACTAGTGTCTTTGTGCAAGAAGAAAATGGTCCAATCCTGGTTACGGGCATGGGCCTGATCAGGAAGCATCAATTCGGCAAGCATATTCTCGTCTCCCGTGATAGCCACCGGATACTGATGCTCCATAACCGGCCCTCGGTCAATGTCGAAGGAGGCCACGAGGATGTATTCGACGTGCTTTTCTCCCGAGCCCCTGGGATATTGCGATCGGAGCTTTCGCGAGGACCGTGCATCGGCATTAGGACGTCGAGGGGCGGAATAAGAGGAATGCTGTGATGATGGTGCTGATGAAACTGTCTTCGACTTGGAGCTGAGGTCCGAGGTTCGATCGGAATCGGTTACGAGAGCCTGAGGCGACCTGGCGCGTCGGGAGGAGAGGGACATTTGAGACGGGCATGGCGATGATGGGAACGACGACAGAGAAGCTCGCCGATGCAACGAAGAAGCATTTGACGGATTGCTTATGCCAGGCTGTCGCGTCACGTATGGAATCGCGGCGGCCATTGCGTGCGGTTGGGTCGGCCTGCGCCCGTGGCAAAAGACTCAATTGACAGTGTCAAGACTTGCTTGATAGCCACCCTTGCTCCGGTTAATGGGACAGGCGGTTAGGCTCCGCTATGCAGATTGTTTTGATTTTGCGTCATGCAGACAAATCGTAGTCGCGAGTCGCAGTGTTGAAGAGGATCGATCGTTGAAGTAGGTGACTTGAGAGCGGTTTATCAGCACATGTGATTTTCCAGCTGCCGCCAGAATCAGTGGCTCGTGTCTCGCGGGGCGACTGTGAGGAAGCGTCGGATAAAGGCAAAGGACAATCTGAAAGCCTACCGGATTGAAAGTGTTTTGCACGGATGACAATGGGCTTTCAAAGACGACGCCGCAGCAGTCCGAGGTAGTTTCCCATGAGTTTGTTGCGCATAAGCACCGCCGCACCACAGACGCGAGAGTCAAGACGCTTTCAAGTTACGACAGGAAGCAAATTCAGGACGCCAGGCGGAAAGATGTGAACTGACGGGATGGTAATGGACGAAGGGTCCAATCGAGACATGGTCTGAGGAGCAGTTATTGGCAATTGCCCAGCACACCACAAGTCTAGAGTCCAGACCAAACACGACGACGAAATACGACCAAGAGAACGGACACAGCTCCTGAAATCGATGGCCAGGCCATGCCACGCCGGGCTAGTCAGGGTAGGGGTTGAGAGCGGGGCACGTCTCTGTCGGATGATGGATCTGACGAATGAGGAGAACTGGGACGAATAAGAACCCGAACAAGGCCGCAGGTTGTGTCCAGAAGTCTCGTGGCGTCAGTCAATATCGGCGCGGTTCTTGTCGGGTGCGCAGCCGCGCGTGGCCGCGCTGCATAAGCCCTGTCCGCATGAGTTCGGCATGACGAACATGCCAATGATGCCATTCGATAATAATCGGGGGCAGCCAGTGGCCAGAGCGCCCCCGACAGACGCGACGTCAGTACATTACTCCGTAGGTAGGTACGGTATTGTACGGAGTACATATGTAGGTAGTACCTACTCTGCCTGAGTTTCGGATCTGACTTCTACATCTCACTCGCACCAACGCTGTCAAGACAGCACTTAGCCGTCTTGCTTGACCAATTTCCTCGCATGACTGCGGCCAGACTTGTTTCGACTTGGTAGCGGCTGCTACGCGGCTCTGGATGCTGGGCAATATCCGCTCAGGGCTACCTATGTAGTAGATACAGCGGATCAAGACGATAACAGACTAGGAGGTTATTATGTACGGAGTATGTACATGAACGGAGTACATAGGTACATAAATAAGGGGACCAAAGGCGGCTGGGGATTTTGCCTGGCCTGTGCCACCTTCGGTCAGCGCCACATGCGCGGCCCCGTGGCAAGCTCCACAAATTCGTGTGCCATAATCCATTCGGGTCGTTGTGTTGCCCCGTTGGATTGTTTACAATCATTTGTGCTCACTGCTTGCTCAATCAGTAAAATAAGGCAGTTGACAAGCATCTGTCATCTGCATCCCCAACTCACCACCACACCACACTGACAACGTGAAGGCAGCGAAAGGATTCCCAGCGGCGCTTCCCACTGCTAAATCGTGAAGCCGATCCGATCTACACTGTGTTGTCGACAAGGATCGTAAGGATTCACGCCAATTAATAGCCGACGCGAGTCACGACCCCACGTTTCTCCGCCAACCGACATCCGCCAAATCGCCGAATCCCTCACTCCGCGAAAACGCCACAGCGAGCATGGTAAGTGCCAGAGGATCCGTATCAAGAGACAGCTCCTAACATCTTCAAGTCTGTCGCAGCGTCTTATAAGCCCTCTCCGCTAGGCTACGGATCACCGCCAACGCGCACCTCGCCATTTCGCCGCCCCGAGTCACCCGCCTCCCCATCTCCTTTGCGACACACGACGCCGACCAATTCTCCTACCAAAGGCGCTTCAGGAACAGGGGCACTGAGATTGACACCGGGCCGTCAATCATCGGACTTCTTGATGACTTCACCGCAAATGTCTTTTCGAGCAGCGCAACGGAATACAGCACAAGCTTTGACAAGCAGCAACGCATTATCACAGCTGCAGCCCGCGCAGGTCAGGACACTGCGAGACGGGTTTCAGATTCTCGACCGCGACTGTGATGGCGTCGTGAACCGGGAAGACGTTGCCGATATGCTAAGCCAACTATGTAAGGCAAACTCACCCTCAACAAGGAGGTAAAACCTAAATCATAGCTTCCATGGGCCCCGACTCACACATTGCTCGCACAGGTCTTCCCAATAGCGCTAGCGATGTAGCACAATTCTTTCCTCCCTCGAAACCACAGACCATCACGCTCGCGGCGTTTTTAAATTCACTGGCTGAAACGCTTTGCGAAATGTCACCGAGCCCCGAGTTGCTTTCCGCCTTTTCTGCGTTTGATGACGACGACAGCGGTCAGGTCGATTGGGCTGAGCTAAGGGACTCGTTGCTAAATACGGCTCCTGAAGCTGGAGAAAAGGCATTGACTGCGGCGGAGGTTGACAGGGTGATCAACGGATTTACCGGTAGGCGCGCCTTTAATCGAAATATCAACGCTCAGCTTAGCGGAAAGAAGGGGGAAGTGTTCAAATACAATGAGTTTGTGGCTTCGATAATGGGTTCCAATGGAGCAGCTGAGGGATCACCAGATGATCACTCGGAGTAATATTGTCAGAGATGAAGATGGCAAACTGGACGTGTTTCCTTGTGCATTGGCTTTGTGGAAATATCAGGCGCTTCTTATGGTTGGGCAATGGGATTGGCATGTATAACTTACTTCTTAGCATTGAAAACAATATGGAACTATAAAGAGAGGGCTGTAGCTCGGACAGAACCTTCTGCAGGTATCGAGGACGCTCGTGGCAGACACATACGCGTAAACCGAAAAACCTCAATGAGTCTCGTGTGGTCATGTCACTTTAGACTGGAGTCTGTAGATAGCACGGTGTGCGTTTACTCCGTAGAGATAGTTGATGGACGGCCTTCGGCCGGGCAGTGCTCCACCAATCCTCACTGTTTCCACTGGCAAAGCCTCTTTCATGTTATGACAAAGCGGCTACGCAAACCTCGACTATGTAGCGGATGAATTATATCAGATCGGACACTTTTGTTTGTGGGTTGCTTAGATTGTCAGAGCCTGCTTCATGGAGTCAGCGATAGGAGGTATGTAAGTACTCCATATGTACTCTATTCCGTTCCGTACAACTGGGCAACTTTGCCTCGTGGTTGCAGCAGCCAGCCGGCAAGGGACCGGCTGCAAGGCTGATCCGCCCCGCGAATGTCCCGCCCCTCAAATTCTCAAATCGGACTTGGAAGTTGTCGGAGAGAACGCGACGCGAAATTGAAATTCGAATTGAGGACCCACTGAACCTTCTAGAAACCTTTCGCGTTAATTGCAAACCCCGTTAAGAAGCATTGTCATGAATCAGAATTCACCACCCACACACCCCCTTTGTTAACCGCACCCACAAGCCCCAACGCCAAGGGCCGGCTACATTTCTCTTGTCACATCACGATGATAGCATTGATAGGGCAGGCCCTGGTTGAACGCTGGTTCCTGTCCGCTGCACACATTGCATTAGTGGTTGCCGATACAACAATGCGTGTGACAGATCGCTGTCTGGCTGCCACGGGAGCTTGCCCTTTGTTCCTGATTGGCGACAATAACAAACAGAAAAGGCTGGGCGGGGGGCTTGGGGAAGCAGAGGGAGAAGAAAGAAGGCAAACCTTGCACTTGGTCTCGTAGACTGTAGTTTCTTCTGTCTAGACAAAGCTGTTTGAGTCAGATGGAAATGATGGTAAGAGATCACAGTCGGTCATTGCGTTAAGTCTCGGTGCCATGTTCCTGTTGTACGACATTGATCATCACGATTTCACGGAGTATTTCTGCGAAATTTGATCCGCAACTGGTTTGCCAGTCAGGTCAGGCGAGTGACGGGACAGACGAAGCAGCAAGTGAGAGGCGTCACTCATCTTGTCAGTCGTCTGCAGCAAGTTATGAAAATGCAGCAGTCTTCATCAGAGACTGTGCCTGACAGGCAGCTGTAGCGTATAACTCGTAACTTGTCAGCATCGGCCTGCTGCACCTCGTCGGGTCACACTTTTAAGTACATAGCGGCCAAGTCCAGCGTCGCAAGGCTCTGCAGAGTCTGCACACGCAAAGCTGATAAATCGCGGGCTGGGAGACTTGGGACGAGCCATTCCGACTTCCCGAGCCAAAGGCCTCCTCGCCTCTCTTTCCCTTCCGCGTTTTCTCCTCTCTTCCCACAGCAGCCCGGCTCAAAGTGCTACCCAACGTCTCTCGAGAGATACATAGGGCATTACCTGCTCCTTCATCACCCACGCTTTTGTTTGTGTTGCTCTTTTGCTCAAATACCACCAAGGGAGCTGTGTCTTTTGCTCGGGACGGTCCACCAGCCAGCCATCCTTCCCGAGCCTTTTTTGACTTGCCGCCGCACCCCCTTTAGACCTTGAACACTCGGATAAGCAACTGCCACCCCCCTTTCGAAGTTCAAGTACATACATATCCAGCATAACCTTGTTTCGGGAGAGCCCTGCCTCAATTTGGTTTGGCCCGTCCCGCTCTCCCTGGCAAATTCGTTTTTAGCGCCTTCGCTCAGAATGAAGTTCTTCAGTGGGAGCAAGAAGCCGTCGTCTTCGACATCAAAAAAGCGTATGCCTGATTCCAGTGTTGACGAGTGCGACTTGATCCAACCGCGACAGACACACCCGCTCTCGGAACCTGCGTCGCCCGCAAAGGCGTCCAGCTCCCACAACAAGTCTCCGTCGAAGAAAAGTTTTGGGCCCGCTGCCTCTCGTGAATCGAAGGACACGGAAAAGTCGTCGGCGCCGCGCCACGCCAGACTCTCGCGACACTTCACCGAGCCCTCAACCTCGTCCTCGCGGCGCAGCAAAATCGATCTCGACACGCACCCGCTCAACTTGCCACCCGAGGAACGTCGTCGCCTGTCCAAACTATCCAGTTCCACCATGGGCGATTCAGTCGACATGGACCAGGCTACCAGCGCCTCGCCATCTGCTTCACAAAACCATAATGCCAAGCTTCAGACCAACTTTTCTGTACCCATTACCAACGGTACTCATAAAGACGAGGCTCCCGCTCCGCCACCGCACAGGTCAAACCCTTCCAGTCCTGTGCCGACTCAGCAAGATGACGCCGAGGCATACAAGGCTGCAGGCAACAGGTTCTTCAAGGAGAGAAACTACACAAAGGCCATCGAGCAATACACAAAAGGTAATGTGACCCTCTCTTTGATGTGGCCGAGAAGCTTTAAGAATTCGTCGCGTGTTGCGCATTACAACCTGGCAAAAACCACCCACTGACTCTTCCCATCACCTTTATATAGCTGTCGACCTTTTCCCCGACTCACCTACCTACTTGAGTAACAGAGCCGCCGCCTACATGTCTAATGGCCAATATGCTGCTGCACTTGATGACTGCAGTCGTGCAGCCGCTCTCGATCCTGAAAATCCCAAGATTCTGCTACGGTACGCCCGTATCTTCACTGGCCTTGGTCAACCCGAAGAGGCCATGGCCACTTTTGGCCGCATCTCGCCTGCACCTAGCGCCAAAGACATGGCACCTACGAAAGAAATGCTGCAGCACCTGAATGCCGCCAAGGACACGCTCGAGCGAGGTTCAGCCGTGTCCATGGTTCTTCACGCGTTGGACCAAGCCGAGCGCGGACTGGGACCAGGAGTCACAAAGCCCCGCAAGTGGCAGCTGATGCGTGGTGAGGCTTACCTCAAAATGGGACGCGAAAATGCCCTCGGAGAAGCTCAAAACATTGTCATGTCCCTGCTGCGCAACAATGGCCAGGATCCTGAGGCTCTTGTTCTTCGCGGTCGCGTTCTCTACGGTCAGGGCGAAAACGAAAAGGCAATCCAGTCCTTCCGCATGGCGCTGAGTTGCGACCCGGAGTTCCGCGATGCGATCAAGTGGCTACGGATTGTGCAAAAGCTGGATCGCATGAAGGAGGAGGGCAACGTCGAGTTCAAAGCCGGTCGCTGGCAGGCCGCTGTGGACAAGTACTCTGCAGCGCTCGAGATTGACGCTTCGAATAGAGGAACCAACGCCAAGCTTCTTCAGAACCGAGCCCAATGCAAGATCAAGCTCAAGCAGTACAGTGATGCCATTGCGGACGCTGACCGGGCTGTCAGCCTCGACCCCGGCTACACAAAGGCCAGGAAGACCAAGGCCAACGCCCTTGGCCAATCAGGCAACTGGGAAGAGTCTGTTCGTGAATGGAAGGCAATCCAGGAAATGGATCCCGAGGACCGAACCATTCCCAAAGAGGTCCGCAAGGCTGAACTGGAGTTGAAGAAGAGTCAACGAAAGGATTACTACAAGATCATGGGCTTGGAGAAGGACTGCGGCCCTGATGAGATCAAGAAGGCGTATCGCAAGATGGCTATCAAGCTCCATCCTGATAAGAACCGAGACAACCCCGAGGCCGAAGCCCAGTTCAAGGATTTGCAGGAAGCCTACGAGACTCTGAGTGACCCTGAGTAAGTTTGGAAAGCTGAAAACGCCAATGTACCGGAAGAGATGACTAACGCCCTTAATAGGAAGAAAGCCTCCTATGATAACGGCGACGACCTACTGGACCCCGCAGACATGTTTGGCGGCATGGGCGGCGGTATGGGCGGCGGCATGGGCATCGATCCCGAAATCCTGTTCAGCATGATGGGCAACCAAGGCGGTTTCGGGGGCGGCGGTTTCCGACACGCGGGCGGTGGCGCGTTCCCTGCTGGTGGGTTCCACGGCGGTGGATTCTCAAGCGGTGGTCACTCGTATAGTTTTGGTCCTGGCACCGATAACCCACACGGCGGCCCTTTCCCTTTCAAGTGACAACCCACAGACTCTGACGAGACGAGCAGTGAAGATGTGGTGTGGGGGGGATCGGAAGGTGACGGAGACGACGTGGACGAGGATGAGGACGGCGATGAAGATGAAGATGAAGATGAAGATGAAGACGAAGACGAAGACGAAGACGAAGAAGACTTAAACTCCAAAACAGAAGGAGAAGACGTTGATGAAGAAGGGCCAGAAGAAGAAGAAGAAGAAGAAGTAGAGCAACACGAAAGACTTGACCTGGATAACGGCCATGCTGCTGCTGGTGCTGCTACTGCTGCTGTTAACGATGGGACTGCTGGCCGCCGCAACATCCCCTGGAGTGATTATGCTAGAAACAAGGAGACATGGAGGCCTGCGCGTCGGCGGTGTCAAGATCCGGCAGATCGAACAGTCGATACACTGCGTTGGTATGGGATGTTCTTGCTGGGGACTTTTGTATTGCTTCCGCTGAGTCTTGTCACTGTGGCTGCTTTTGGTGTGGGACTGGCGTACATGGTGATGAGATGTGTTCTGCCGCGAAGTAAATGGCGTACATTGTGTTGAGATGTTGTGCCGCCGCCAAGGAATGATCCCTAGAGAGTAACCGAGGTTCGACTGGGTAGAAAAAAGAGTATGTATGTATGTTGGGATAGAGAATCACAGCGCCATGGAATCTTGTCGTTGTAATGTTGAACTGTACTCTCGTTTTTGCTTGCGCTTTGATACATGTACCAGTGAGGTGATTACGGTCTAGGACGGGTGGCTATCCTATGTATTCATGTGTGTGATGCTGCGGCGTAGAGGATCTGGGACGTCACAGAATCGAAAGATATCAATTGATAGAAGACATGTAGAAGTGAATCGATACACGACATACTTCATAATCTATGTATGTCTACAGTGAACAAATAGAAAAGGTCATTTTCACCACGTCGTATTTTTTATCATCATCATCTTGCTTGTATCAAAAAGACCGGTATTGATGCAACGTTCGGCCACAACCAGTCAGGGGTATCATTCTCCTCTCACCACGCTCACACACGCCAGCTCTCATTCGACTTGCTTCACCATCATCATGAACCAGCCAGCGCCGAGCCTACCGCCACCCCATTCCTACTTCCATTTCCATTTCCATTCCCCATTCTGTTCCCATTCGCAATCCTCGCCCCCATCCCAGTCCCAACCTCACTCTCATTCCCATTCCCACTCCCACTCTCACTCCCATCCCCTTCACTATCATCCCCACTCCCCCTCCCATTCCACAGCCCGCCCTTCTTCCCATTCGCAACCGTTCTCCTCCCGCCCGTCTCCTCCACCACCCTCTCCACATCCCCCCTCAGCTCTGGCATCGCCGTCGAAATCTCCCGCGCGAGCACATCCCGAAAGTCTCCAAACGCAAGAGCTTTCCCCCGCATGAGCTGATTGCCTCGGCGGGTGAGCTCCGTAAATTCCCGGGTATATATGTCGGGGTTGCGGCCGCTTTCGACGTAGTCGAGGAGTTCGGGAGGGACGAGGGGGAGGTTTGTGGTAGGGGAGGAGGATACTTCGTGGATGGACTTTATGGAGTGGGAGAGCGTTTTTCTGGTGGTGAGTTTTTCGTTAGCCTTGAAGTTTTCTTTTTGCGCTGTTTTGAATTTGACTTTTGCTGCGGCGCATGTGGTGTTTCGTGTCGAGAATTGGTTTCTTGAATGGTTGGCTCTCTTCGGACTGGGCGGAGAGACGGGGAGGGGGAAGCGATGGAGGGAGAGGAACGAAGATTGCGGCCGGGGGGGGGGGGGGTGTACCGTGTAACG